>ARYC01018802.1:0-89632 GCA_000711775.1 Oxytricha trifallax
AACTTATTAACCATAGTTGGATTGTTCTTGCCAACACAGGAGGGAACAAAATTATCATTCTTAAAAGCATTGTTAAGTGAAGAGAAAAAAGCTTTTAAGTCTAATGAAATGAGAATGATCGAGATACCTAACTACCCTGAAATAGCAGTGACAAACCTATATGACGATGCTATGAGTGATCCGGACGTAGCTCTCTACCTTCCATCAAAGCTACAGCTCTCTAATAATATGCCAGAGAGAAACTTCTTCTTTGGTGTTCTTGCAACTCTGAAACCTGAGTATACTTAAATGAAGTTATTTAAGAAGCTCACAAGAAACGATACAGCATCTCTCCTGAAGAAAAAGAGAAGCAAGGTATTAAAATAAGTGATACCTGGCTGTAGGAACTTCAAAAGCATCCTTACATCTCAAGTAAGCTTAGTCTTCTAACTTTATAGAAAAACCTGGTACTGCTATATACTTGATGAAAGGGCAGCAAATTAAACAGAGAGAGAAAGTCTCAAGTAAAACATGAATTGAGTAAGAGGCTCTTCAAAGATTTATAAAAGCCAGAAGAGATGAACAATAGATGCAGGAGCTGGCACTAAGAGAAGAAACATGGGCCCAAGCAAGCCTTAAGAGGAAGAAAAGAAAGAGAAACTAAATTCCTTTACGGGAAAATTTAATATGTGAACTTATTCATTCGCTTAAATCTAAAACTTATTTATAAACACAAAATCTCCCTTCTCTTGCGCATACTTTAGCTGTATCATCGCTGACTCTCTTAGCAGCACTCTTAATAAAATCTACTGTATCTATCTTTTAGTCGTGCATCAAGTGATAGAGTAGCAATTTCTTATAATGATCTTTCAATAACCCCCAATTAATTCAATACCATTAAACTAAGGGCTGTAAGGAACATTAAATACAGGTGTTATGTTTAGCCTTTCATATTCCTTCCTTGTGTCTTTAGTTTTATGGAACAGATAAGTTATCTACAAACAGAATAATCTCTTAGTCGGCGTACTTATCTCTGAGTTAATATAAGAACTTTATGTATTATTCGGTCTTTATTGAGCGAGGGTGGATAACATAAGTCTCGAGGCCATTATCTTCGCTTATTCAACCAAGAATTGCATGAGTTTAAACCTTAACCTTTTAATCATATACTTCAATGTTGCTATATCTTTTATACCAAGACCTTGATATGAAGGTATTAAACGTGAATACTGCCTCATCAGCGTGTATTAATTTAATATTATTAGTAATAGCCCTCTGCATTTAATCGAATATATAATTTAAATTATCCTTATAAAATGGAACATTAAAGTCAATCACTCTCTTAATGCGATTGACTGTCTTGTAAGATATTCCATTCTTTTTATATATGTTCGCTATAGATTAAGCAGAGATATGAAGCTCAGGAAATTGGCAATGAAACATCACAGCCCTCTAGGCCAGAGAGAAATGAGCCCAGTATTTAAGAGTCTTATCATTAATAAGATAATCAATTGATGCTACTAAAATTTTAAAGATCTAATAGGCTTAGAATTAAGATGATATCTCTTTAAAATCAATGCTAATAGACAGTGAGACCTAACAGTAGCAGGAAATTTATGGAGTAGCCTTGCTATAGATGTATAATTAAGAATAGGTCTGAGTCGATCACCATATTAATCACATCCATAACGCAACTTAAACAATAATATATATACTCACTGTCATAAACTGACCCCAAACTCGCATATACTCACTTAAAATACTAATATTTAAACATTAAACCCCTACATAAACCCTATTAAAACCCTAATAAAGTATGCACTTATAGTCTACTTTTATCAATCAAAAACTCAATCAAACTACTGAAAGGGTTTTGGGGTTTTGAATGTGTTTCAATTGGCAAAGAACTTCATATATGAGATATATGTTTTTAATTTTGCATTAAATATTTATTCTAAAATCTAAAAATTCTACCTTATTAATTTTTTATTAATAACAATATTTATCAAACAAAAAATAAATATAAATGCTTCATTTAATTTATAAAAAGGAGCAAATACTTTACTAATTCTATTTATTTGTTATATCTATTGAAAATAATTAATTAAAAAATATATTAAAAATAGGAAGAATAATTTATGTAACATATTGTTTTGCAATTTTCATCAATCTCCTCTCTCCATATTATAATTAAAAGTAGTGTTTATACCAAATTTTTCTTAATTTTGTTAAATATTAATAATCATCAAATTTTATCTAATATAGTTTTATTTTATATTTACTTAATAGTCTATTGAGTGAATAAATTCCAAATTAATAAATTATAAGTTATTTTACATAGTAATTAATCTACTTAATTTTTATATAGTCAAACTGATATGGCTAGATAGTAGGATCAGATTCTAAAAGCAAAGTGAGACTGCTTGTGAATTCGACTTATAACACAAATCTATCAGCAAATGCATACCCTCCCATCCTTGAAGGTACAAAAATAACTAAATTATATAAATAAAGAATTAAACTTTTAAAGGAGGTTTCTCTGTCACGAGTAATTATTTATGATAATTCCATTTAATATTAATTGAGTTAAGCAATAGAAATTATTAAAAATTATTTTATCATCCATTTAAACTTGCTAAGTTCAATTTAAATAAATTACTTACTTTTTCTATCTCCTGTTATGAACCATCATTGGCATGAATAAGCTATTATAACTGCATAAAAAAACTCCAAAATATTTAATCTAAGTATTATTATTTAGATATTGTTCTAAAAATTTCAAATTTCTATTTTGTAAAGAAACAAACTATCATATAGATTATCAGGGCTCGTATATATATATATATGATTAATAAATCAATATATTTAATTAATATAATTGTTATATAAACTAACTAATTGCAGATAAGACCTAAGAGTTAATTGTTGATAAAGTACAAAATATCATGAAATTATTTATATTAAATTATAAACTGTCATAAAAATATATTCGTTTATAAACCATAAGGCAGAGGGAAAAGTGGTTATTATGAATTTTTCAATAGAATTCATCTTCTATTTTATGTTAACTTAAAAGAGTGAATAAAATAGGCCTATTTTAGTCTGATAGCAAGGTTATTATGTTTAGTCAAAGTTTAGCCAGATTAATGAGAAATTAATTTTTAATTATGATTCGCTTCATTTTTAAATTCAAATGAAAAATCTATTGAGAGTTCTTTTGATATATAAAAAATATTTTATAATTAGTGACAATTTTGTCTGAACCTAGGTAATATAGCTTGTACTTAAGAGAATTCAAAATTATCTGATATTTTTATTGGCTGTACTTTTTATCTCATTCTTTGAGCTAGATAACTCGACTTTAATCGGAGGGTATAATTTTTTTTAATTGAAAGATGTTTAGTTAAAAGGAAGTTATCTCGATTCAGGGTTGAGAAGATTAATACTGCTAGTATAAAGTCCAGGAAATTTAAATTTCCCTATCAAATGAACCCAAGTTAGTTTTAATTGTCAACCTTTAGCTGCCCCGAATCTTATAAATTATTTATTTAATTTAATTAAATTTATAAACTCAAAAGTATTTCTACGATATGAATTATTTACTTTCTCAAATTTTTAATTTGCATTATTAAATTTTTATAACGTCATAAATATTTTACAAAAATAGTTGAATTTCTCAAAGATTATATAAATAATTAGTTTACTAGAGAATCCTTTCAGTTTTGAAACAGCTAAGAACACTAACAAAATTATTAAGTCTTAATAAAATTTTATAGGATAGAATCTATAATCACTGTAATGAAGAGGGTTGACACTCAAGAAATAATGAGTATTAAATACAGAAGATCTCTTGCGATACCTCACTCAACATGGTAATAATGATTGATAAGGTCTGGCATTTGTTCTTGCTAATTTATTGTTGACTCATTTTTATTCTTAAATATTAATCTTAATGGCAATTATAACTAAATGAAGGTAATATAATACAAAGTTTGTTAAATTGATAGATACAATTATACCCTAAAATAATTTCTATCTAATCTCTATATAGATTCAATAAAACTGAGGAATTAGTTTTAAATCCTAAAAAGAATGAATTCAAATTCAAGTTTTTGGAATGACTTTCATTTTTTGTATTCAAGTATTTTAAAAAAATATATTTTTAAGAAGTCATTAAACATGCTTATAAAAACACCTCTCTATTTCTCCAGAAAATAAGAAAAAAGTATGATGTACTTAAAAATGAGAACTTGTCGCGATCCTTATTAGAAATAATAGCTCATTAATTAGCTTTGATTCAATAATTGTAGGTAATTCTAGGATTGGTATCATTAATCGAAACCCCTTAATGAGGTTTATAAGTGATTTGATTTGTAGAGAATTTGTTAGTGGTTGGGGTTATTTATGGGTTTTAATCTGAAAAATATAGTAAATTTATTTAATTTAATCACTCAAAATGCACTTTTGGATCAGTGGGAGAGGTCTGAAGTTTATCTTACTTAACCACAACTCTATCTGTTATATTGATATGTCTGATCTTGAGTTTGGTTTTATTTTTATTGATTCTGCCATATTTTAAATTGATTGAGATACTATGTTTCTTTCTATAAATTGCTTTTTCCATTTCTTAGTTAGCATCTTTCTCGCAACTTGTAGAGTAGTAAATGTTGCGAGGATTATCGCACTCATTATTGTTGATAAAGCCCATAAATGTCACTAAAATTCACCATCTCTCCAGTCTTCTCTTTCTGGATATTAAGAAAGTATAATAAAAATGAGGAGATCGTTATAAATAAATAAAAAATGAGATGAATTAGTATTATGTTTTAATCAAATTTTACTGATGTTTTTTCAACTGTAGTTATTTCGAATTAATTTCATGTGTTTATTTATTATTCTTAATTTAATTAATCAAACGTATTTATTTTGATAATTAATTTTTCTAAACTTTTCAAAATCATTTCTATTTTAGGGCATCTAAGTAGTTGTAGCTGTAGTAATCTTTAGGTTTTTAATTAAAATTTCTTAGATATCTTCATCATATCTTCAGGGCATCTTCCTCCTCAACAACAACAAAAAATTCAAAATTATTAAAATTAACAATTATTACAGCAACAATAGTAGTAGCAATAACAGCAGTAATAATATCAAAATTAGCTTGGATTAGAATTCAGGGATTTTTTTTAAAAATCAAATTCTTAAACAAATTCAAGTTTAAAGTTTCAATGTTAAGGTTGATAATATAAATGATGATGAAAAAGAAGAATCAAATAAAAGATTATACGAATTTTTTTTTAAATTCTCAGGAATTTAAACTCAATTCTAATCCAAGCTAATTTTGATATTATTACTGCTGTTATTGCTACTACTATTGTTGCTGTAATAATTGTTAATTTTAATAATTTTGAATTTTTTGTTGTTGTTGAGGAGGAAGATGCCCTGAAGATATGATGAAGATATCTAAGAAATTTTAATTAAAAACCTAAAGATTACTACAGCTACAACTACTTAGATGCCCTAAAATAGAAATGATTTTGAAAAGTTTAGAAAAATTAATTATCAAAATAAAACACGTTTGATTAATTAAATTAAGAATAATAAATAAACACATGAAATTAATTCGAAATAACTACAGTTGAAAAATCAGTAAAATTTGATTAAAACATAATACTAATTCATCTCATTTTTATTTATTTATAACGATCTCCTCATTTTTATTATACTTTCTTAATAATAGCTGGGAGTTTCCAATGCAGTTCCAAGCCTTGATACTTCCACTCTTTAGGCTTAGTTAAAATATATTATTGCTTGTCTTACTGGTGAAAAGTTTATCATTATATTTTCTGGCTATAAATCTCTGTGAACAAATCCTAACTTGTGAAGCTCTTTAATACCTTTTATTGTCTGAGTTGCTATTGATCCAAGTTGCTTATGATTCCTTTAATCTTTATGAAATCTCTTTGTGCCATTTCATAGAGTGGGAGTCTGAAAGCAACATTATCCTTGGCAAGGAGAACAGTATCTAGCTTGATTAAGTAACTACACTCTTTAAACTTTGCTTGAGTGAGTACTTGATACTCATTTGTAAACTCCATCTTATATTTTTCATCACTTAAGAGATAGTTGAAGTGATACACCTTGTATGCGTATTGATAATCATTGATAACTTTCTTATCAAAGGAGTCTTCTAATATTAGGTAGCTTTAAAGAAAAGTATCTAAATCTATCAACGCAAGAACTGGTATTTTCTTGTATTGAATCTTGATCATAATTTTTGTTATTTAAGAGGTCAGTTGATTGCGTGCCTTCCTAGAGTACTCTAACTCTCTAGCTTATTTAGGAACTACGACTTTAGAATATTCCCTTGCTTTTCTTTGTTGAGCAACTTCAGTTGAGTGTCTTAATCTTAAACTTCTATCTCTTTCTTGTGGGCTTTTAAAAATATGCTTCTTTAAGTCTCTTGAATGAGAGTATTGCTTATGCCACTCAAAGAAGTCATACTTTCCATATATTTTATCATGATTTAAGTATACAGTGGGTTTGGATATATTTCAAAACAGGCTTGAGTTATTCACTTTATTCATTACATCTATATTGCAACTTAAACAATCAAAGTGTATAATTATAGTAATATTGTTAATTAATTATTTATAGTAAATTACATAGAATATTAAAACTTGTCTATACATCATTAGCTTGGAGAAGTCATTTGGTTTCCAAAAAATGCAAAGTTAGGTCTAATACTATGAGGTCTAGGAAAAATTTCCAAGTTTAGTCTATCAGGGGCCATCTACTGAATAAAGTCATAAATCTGTTCTTGCTTTTCAGAGTGCTTTCCAGTTTTAGAGAATATAATGTTGTCAGTAATATGATAATTTAGCATTTCAGTCACATATCCTTTCCTTCCTATAATCATAAATATTTCATAATTATGGGCTGTATACATACCAGTGCCCTTATGCAGTTTCAGGTTCTTGGTCAGTTTAATTCACTCTCCTTTCTCGACCTCGTCATAGCCATTTTTTCTAAAGAATTCCCTGGCAACATCCTTTTTTGATTGACTATCCAAAAGATAAGTATACCTCTCTCTTAGTCTAAGTTTATTGGCATGTTTAGTATTTCCTGGTCAATCATGGTTGGGTATGGCACTTACTACTTGATCTTCCAAGGTGAGTCAATATGTACAACTTCATAGAGCTTGCCGAATTTATCAATTGCATCTTTCGCAATTTGTTCCCACATTCTTAGATCTTTGACGTGTCCCTCGTATAGTAAAGGTTCTCTGAATAATTTGTAGATAAGTTTTTTTACTCTTTGTTGGATAGGTATGAATTGATAACCATTCAAAACTTTTACGAGTACATCAGATGGGCTCTCAATAAAATCTTGTCTCTTCTCATCCTAAATCTTTTTTTATATGACCATAGTTTTATTCATATTTTTGTTGCACGTTATTTCATGTCTTGAGCAGTGATATGACCTCCCTTTTACTACCCCACAGTATTTACATGTCCTCTTTAGTAACTGGTCTCTTGCTTAAACTGACTTATTTTTTTCCCTATGGTAATTTGAAATATGGACTTCCAAGGCGTTGAGGCTATCATGCTATGAAGGGATAGAGCAGTATCGACAGCTAAAGATTTGAGGATTGAGTTTTATAAATTATTTACTGGTTTTGGGCATTTAAGTAAAATTTTGTTTTATTTAATATTACTAACTTTTTTTAATTGCGTTATAAAATTGTGTTTTAATTTGAATATTCAAGGTGGGCAAAAACTTAGGCCATTTTTTGTGGCAAAAACTTAGGATAGTTTATTACTAGAAAAGTTTAAGGGTTAGCTTTATACTTTGACATACATGGCTTCGACATTTTTTTATTATCTAAAAATAAATTTATAATTATTAATAAAATCACATTGTTGATTGATAAAGTTATGAATTATTAGTTATTATAGAATTAACTAAAGAATAATTTAAGTTTACAAAGCCATGTTATAGTTTGAATGTTATTTATTTATTTAATTAAATTACTTTTTGTAAAAAAATTTATATTTATTTGATTATTTTTATATCAAAAATAAACATAATGAATCATACTGATTTTGTAAAAATCTCCTTGTTTATACTTACAACCAAATTTAACTAATAAGCATATATTTTTAAAACCTAGAACCCTTTCTTTCGCTTTTCATACTCATGTTATATCCTTTTAATTATATTTAAATCTTTTAATAATCTTTAATTAATAACGAAGAGATATATCAATTATATTAAATTAATTAAAGTTGTTTGTTTAAAGTCAGTTGTAGAATAATAATTGAATTATAAAAAAAAATATGTAGTTTCAATGCTAAAATAATTCTCGTAAACTTAATTTACTTGGTATAAATTTGATAAGTCCCATTATGTTCCTAAATTATGGTAAAGTAAAAGAAATTATATAATTATTAATACATTTGCTAACTACTTTTGGTTTATAACAACCATTTATTTTTATTTAATATTCCTATTAAATTTTAATAAAAGTTATAATAACAAAAGTCTTCTATTTTAAATGATAAGGTTTCATGTTATAATAGTGAAATTTATAATCTGATCAGTATATATTTATAAAAGCTTTTAGCGAATTTCTATATAATATGGAAGCTCTGCCTCAAGAATCAAAATATGAAATCAGTAATTTTATAAGTTTTCATTTAACGTTAATAATTTTATATAAATAGCATAAGAGAATGGAGAGACAGGCTATCCATGGTCATGATGTGAGGGAGTTCTAGACTAGGTTCAGGTCAAAATATGACTGGGTCAATTTTCTCAGGTTCAATAGTAAGATTAAAGAGGGCTACTTTTTACCCAATGATGAGAATGTAACCATGAGGTTCATCAAAGACTTCTTAGCAGGGAGCAAAACTCTTTTAAAATCTGGGGAAGTGGTTTAGCTCAACGTTCCATACTACTAGGAGCTCTTTGTAAAGAATATATTTGAACAGGTTAAGGAAGACCAAGAAATTATGATATTCATAAATTATTACCCAGACTACACTGTTTTGCCAGATAGAAAGTATTTCTACGGGGTACTTGGCACCCTATAAACAAATTACTTGTCCCAACTTATCAAGCATGCTAACAGGTCAAGGAATAAAGGAGACAGCTTAGAGGAAGAAAAGGAAAAAATATAGATTAGAGAAGATTAATATAAAGAGTTGCAAGGAGAGCCGTTTTTCTCTAGTAATATAAAAATTTATATAATTTATTTATATAGAATCGAAAGGCAAGGCGCTTTTTATGCTCAAGTAGAAGTCTCAACCCCAAGTATAGAAAAAAAAGCAACAATATCAAGAGATTTACCTGTCATTTTCTGATTATAAAAAAATCGTAGAGAACAAAAGAGCTGTCAGTAATTAGTCAAGGGACATAGCTATGGCACAAGAGTCTCCTGACTTTAGAAGTTCCCACAATGAATTCACTGAGTGATTGCATTTTATTATAAAATATTATTATCTGTATGTTAATTATCCATATTTTTGTGTAAATAATTTTTCATCTTTAAAATATGTCTTTCTATCACCCTCCTCACCAAGTCGAGATGAACCACTTCTATAGAGTCTCTTATGATTTTAGAATGTTAGGTTTCATTAATTTTTAAATTTTATGCAATCATAGACTACTTGTACTTTCTCTTAATTTTAGAAAAAATTTCTTCAATACAATGAAACTTTGAAGAGTATTGGGCGTTGAAAAGGCACTCCCATTGTATTCTTTAATTTGTTATTATACTATTTTGCTATCGTGGCTCCTCAAGTTATCCCAAAAGATATCAACTTCCTCTTGATTGTTTAAATAATGAAGGTATTTAATCATTGTCTTCACATCTTGCACGTTGATAGATTTAAACTTTGTATAATAGGCCTCAAGCCCCGCTTCCATGCTCACAGCCACTATCGAGGAAAAAGTCCGAAGTTTGAGACCCTCCTTCTTTATTATTTAATTCATTCCCACTCTTGCCCATGGACACTGAGTAACTACATAGGGCTTGAAGATGACCTCATCTATATAAATAACTTTCTTGCCACCTGCTACCATGTTTATCAGTTTAGAAAAACTTTCAAATCTCATTTACTTTATTTTCTATTGCTTTCTCTAGGATTGCCTATAGGCTGATCTCATTACTTTGTATTTCACTTTATTCTTTTTGTAAATATAATGAAGTTGAGAAGGGATAATCACTAAGTCACGATTTAGCCTATGAAAGTATTTTGCTCTAGTATCCATTTGCTTAGAGTTTTTTCATCAATCAAAAATTATTTTTTTATTCAGAAATTTCGAAATTTTGTATTTTTTAGAGTCTCCCCTTTATTCATTGCTCTTCCCATTAATGACACATACAGATCAAACAAAACTAATAGATACTTTCAGCAGCTTGGCAATATTACTTAGTGTTAGAATTAGTTTAGAGTTTTTAGTGGGGTTCGCGGTCCCATATCGAAGCAACTTTACATACTTTTACATCATCTCATTTTAAGTTTATTCAGAGAGGTTTTTCATAGATGAATGTTTGTTGTTTTTATTAATTATAAATTATTATATATTACTTATAATATATCATGAATAAATCTATATGCTCACTGTAAAAACTGACCCCAAACCTCGCATATACTCACTTAAGTTACTAATATTTAAACATTAAACCCCTGCATAAACCCTATTAAAACCCTAATATAAATGACTTAATGGTCTACTTTTATCAATCAAAAACACAATCAAACTACTCAAAGGGTTTTGGGGTTTTGACTATGCAGAGATCTTCAACTCAGGGAACTGGCGGTGAAACATAATAGCTCGTTAGTCGAGAGAGAAGTGAGCCCAATACTTCTAAATTTTTTCATTAATAAGATAGTCAATATGCTTCTATAGAAACTTTGACAACCTATTAGGCTTAGAATTTAGCTACTATTGCTTTAATTATAGTGCTATAAGACAGTGGGAGCGAACAGTTGACGGACTTCACTTTAAGAGTATCGCAATAGGCTTGTAATTTAGTACTGGTTTGATTTATAAACTGTTTATATCACATCCATGTCACAATTTAAAGACTAACTCTATATAATCTTCATCATAAATAGTCCCAAAAAGGTTGCTATTTTTGTTTCACATTTAATTCATAACCCCAAGCCCAAATAAATTCCCTACAAATCAAAGCACTTATAAACTTCATTAAGGGGTTTAGGGGTTTAGAATGAGTCCTTAAAGATTTTCGATAGTTATTGAAAGATTAATTTTATTTTGTAAAGAATATTTTATCAATTTGAAGACTTTTGTGTTGGATTGATTTTGAAAAGTAAATTAGATTTTATATTATAATTAAATTCTTGTAATAAATTAAATGTGTTTGTTTGTTAGGACACTCATATCGTATGATATGCTTTATTTTTCATTTCATTTAATCTCATTAAATTATTATTCTAATAAAATAATTAAATCTTTTAAGATAATGAGTATTATGAAATTGGAAATTTAATAATACTTTATTGAATTTTATAATTTTAATATTTTTAATTAAATTTAAATCATGCTTCCTATAATTAAATTAAATGTTTAAATTAATATCAGTTTTTCAAATTTTTTATTTATATATTGAAAATATTAATTAATTTAAACTTATTATTTGCTATTTTCAAATCATTATTTAATTATATCAGTGTGCTTATTAAAAATAAGTAAGTGAGTTGGTATTCATTATATCATCAAATGATTATCCACAAGTTTATAAATGGTAAATTTGAAAATATAATTACACCATAAATAAATTTAAATTAAATTAAAAACATTTTATTAAAATAGTTCATCTACAATCAATATTAAATCCAAATAATTTAACTAAATATTTAAAATAATAAGTACTAAATTTAAGAAAGCTTAATTTAATAATTTTTCTATTCTAATTATTTTCTTTATTTAAAATTAAATCACTGAAATTATTGAATATTATTTTTACTTTAAAATATATATATTAATCATAAAATAGTATTATTTAAAATTTACTATCTACTCGTGATGACCCATTAAATATAACATCCATAAATTTATTATCAATGTAAAGCGCCCCTCCAAATTATGTATTTTCTGTATTATTCATGAATAATAAATCCAAAAATTAAATTTTGCTATATTATGGAAGAGAGGACATTTCATCTGGATCTTCAGGTTCATCTAGATATGCGAAAAAATTGAAATCTAAAATATATATATATATATATATATTAAGTAAATCGTTTTTTTAACTATTCTTTTATATTATGTATAAATAAAAGATATATCAATTACTCATCTGTAAGCTAAGCATTTAGAAAAGCTCCTCGATATTCGGCATAACTACTTAAAATAGTAGCATTAATTAAAGTTGCATTTATCACATCTATTAAATAAAAAGCACCGCCTTAATAAGCCATATTTTAATCAAAAGTGACATTATTCAAAATTAGCTTGCTGTTTTATAGTTTAAAAAATAAAGTAAAAGACATAAATTTTATTAGAATTTTTCAAAATTTAAGTACATATTAATGTTTTATGCATAAACAACTCCTCCTTGTAATGCAGAATTATTTTAGAAGACTGTAGAACCTTGTATTATCAAAGTTGAATTTATTATATTAAATACGCCACCTTAATTGAGATGTAATTAAAACCCCAATGCTGTTATTTACAATTTTTTGTAGACGATAATAATTAATCAAAATGCAATTACTTGAAACTTATAATCATATAACTCACTTCACAAATTGTCTAATCTCTCTCTCAAAGTCTTTAGATGATCTTGCCCCTCCCGGCCCAGGTCCTTGATCTCTGCGCATTCTCCATCCTTTGGTCTGAATTTCGATGCTTCCTTCATCAACACATCCACGGTGTCCTGGGAGATGGCGGCCTTGAATCTCTGCAAGAACTTAATGGGGATGTGGGGGGCGCTCTGCATGAGCATGTCCAGGTCCTTAGTGAATCTCTTTAGCACGATTTCTCTTCTTTGCCTTTCTTTGCTTATTGACTGAGGGCTCTGATCTCTATCAGCAGCTCGGTTCATGATATTGTCTACAGTTTCATTATTCTTGATTGGATCTTAGTTAGTGGTAGGCAATCAGATTGTCAAGCTCAGGAGAACTTCACATGGAATTTTTCAAATCGTTGAATTTTACAGAGAGCTTGTCGCAGGCGAATTCGACGATTTTTAGCAAGCCACCATAGTCGTATCGTACCTCGATCGAGAGAGCGCAGCCTGAGCTAAGAGAGTTACAAATAACTGAGCAGGCAGCTGTTTACCAGACAAGGATTATTAAGGGTATACTTTTGCTGATGACGCCAGGTAGGTGGAATATTCAAAGTCACTCGACCCTCAGAGTCCTCATAAGTCGGCTCCATGCAGTGAGTGCCCTAATGTATGCGACCTTAAGCCAACGCATGTAGAGTGCTGCCCCCAAACAGGCCAGTTTGACTGTCATAGACTAGGGTGCCAAGAATCCTGATTTAGAAGGGTTTACTCTGATACACTTTAGCACTAGAGTAGTATGAATTTCACTAAGGCGCAATGCACTAGAGCTTCGTGCTTTGGCATAAGAGTTTAGTGCCTTTGGCTACTCATGAGTATTCAGGATGCCAACTGGCTTGGTGGCTGAGCCAACGGTATCTGGACAGCAGGCGTTCTTGAGATAATTGCTGGGACTCGCCATCTGATCGCTTATCTTGGGTAATAGGTTACGTTGTGCTCCTTCCCTAAATCTCGCTATCAAATACTATTGTTTAAGCTTACCTGGTGAGAGGAGGCGAAGCATCTAGAGTAGGATCCAACAAGTCGCCCATGGTTTGGTGGTGTGTAGAATCATCATGAGAACATCCAATATGGCGGCCGCCATCTTCCTTCTATATACTACAAACTCCATTCAAGGTCTCGTCCACTAATGTCGAATAAGAGAGCGTGGAGCGCGAGCCAAGAATAGTGCTAACCACTCGTCAGAGTGCTCCCCGGCTTCTATTAGATACCAAAATGTTGCTCAGGAGATTGCCAAGGCGCTGTTGGAAAGATGTCTTGGTGAGCAGGGGATCGTCGAACTCAAGATTGTCAAGCAAAAGATCCTCAGTTGGGTCCTCCGGCAGTTCAGGGTCGTCTTGCTCGCATGGTGAGTTGTGAATATCGAGTAGTAGGGGGTTCATCTGTTGGATTCGTGTCTTTCTTAAGGATTCTAAAGTATTATTATAGAGGGCTAGCAGTTTATAATAATTAAATTAGGCATCTCGTCATTTTGGTAGCTTTAGTAGAATAGCCTCTACTACTACTACTACAGGACCCTCTTTAAAATTACTAAAGCTACCAAATATTAATAATAATTAAATCTATCTTTATTAATTTCTATCGTCACCCAAATCTTGTAAATAACAGCATTGGGGTTTTATATTTAATTTTATAGAATTATTTTTAATTCGCATGAAATTATATGATATAAATTAATTGGCTGTGTAGCAATTTGAGAAAGAAGAATCCTCAACTAATATTTCTACAGCATTTGCTATTTAAAATAAGCTAGATCGATTAACTTCATTCACAAAATTCTAATAAGATGAACAAATATTGATTATTCTTTCAACTATATTTTAAAAGAATGATTTTAATTTTAATACAAATTTAAAGATGGATAGTCGTTCTCACATGTAAAACTGGAATTTTTAATGTGTATTTTAACATTAGGTTAGTCAGAAAATAAATAGATAGATATTCCATTTTATAATGTAAAGTACTCCTCGGTGATTATTTTATCAAAAATTTCTATAATCAAAAATTAATCGTCAAGTCTTCTAGCATTAATAAAAATGAGTTTGATAAAAAATATGAGCCAAATTTCATTAATAGAATGGATAAGTATTCACTTATATACATATTTTTTAAAATCTCTTAAAAATAATAAATGACATAGCATGTTCAGAAATAACAGATTTATTTACTGATAAAGTTTTTTGTAAATTTCTTTAACTTTTCTCATTAATTTTAATATAATTCTTTTCAAGTGTTTTGATGTAGCAAGATTAATCGAATTTAGCTGTTAAAAGAAAGTTTTGGCTTTTTTCACTCTTAAAATTCTTTAAAAAATTGTAATTAAAAAATACTTATCATTAGTAATGATAATATTTTTAAGTCTCTTCTGATCAACTGGATATAGAGAATTTAGATTTTCTTAAGACATTTCCTTATTTTATTTGTCTTTAACACACTCTAAGTATAAATTAATATTTTTTAAACTTTTTTTTAAAAAAATTAAATTATAATTGTATTTAGCTTGCTCATAGATGCCAAATTATTCAAATTAAGAAAAATCTTGATCTTTAATGTTATTTAATTCGTTTTCAAAAACATTAATGTCTTTTTATTAATAATTTTATCGTCTATTAAGTAATTATTAAAAATGTATTAAAAATACTATAAATTTCTTCCTAATCTCCATATATCTGACTTTTCTTAGGGTTTTTAACATCATAAATTTATTATTTTATCTCATTCTTTAAGATATTTTCTCAATTTATTGACTTTTCTAAGATATGATTATGACTTGCCAAGGAGAATTGGAAAGCCATTAAGTTAAGATTTAATATAAAGAGCCTTGCGTTCATTTAAATTGGAATTAAACTAATATAAGAAGGATTCTTAATACTTAAATATAAAAGATGTTAATAATTAAAATTTTAAGCATTACTTGATATCCTTATTTACATATAGTCTTATTCTACTTTATATGATATATATATATATAAATATAGGGCGTAGGTTTCTTTATTTTTGATATTATAAAAGTCCTGATCTTAGAACCTCCTCAAAATACTTCAAGCTAGGTATAGGGGGCCACGCTAACAAAATAGTCGACCGTTGATAATATAAATATCAAGGATAGGGCAGAGATAAGAAATAGACCGCTTGCATTCTCAGATTAGACTGTATTTTCTGACTGAAAGATAGAAAAACGTTTCATAAAAAATATCAGCAAAGCTAAACAATAAGTCTTTACTGAGAAGGGGTTATACTTGAATCATAAACACTCAAAAAGAAAGTCAGTTATGGCATTAAAAGAAGAATTCATTTAGTAGCGCACTAAACTGCTAGACCACACAGGGGGTTTCGGCGTGTTCCCCTTGTCGACCCTGTTGTGGTGACATGTTAGTTTGAGCCAGATGCTTTATCTTGTATCCTCATACCTACAGTGGAGGGTTGACTGAAAGTTTCGAAAGTCAAATGGATGAAGTAAAAATCTAATAACTATCTGGCTGGCTTAAGCCCCAGAAATAATTTCAAATAAGCTTTAAATAATAATAATATTGTAGGAATGCATTCGATTTGGGAAAATGAATTAAAATTAAAATTAAAATTAATTAAGAATTAATTACATTCAGTTATGTTTCTTTGAAAAAGTCTCCAACCTTGAAAATACTCTGGAAAGCGTATTAAAATAAGAAGGTGGTTGTTATTGCTATAATAATTTTATCTCTTCTATCAAGCGAGGAAAATTTCTTTTACTATTTTTAAGAGTTTGCTCTAAATCAAAATATCTTTCTTCCAGCTAAAATTGCTCTATCTACCGTATCCATTTATTTTTCAATTTTGAGTCACTTTGAATTTCATAATTGCCTTGAATTTAATGTTAAATCAATTTAATTTTAATTCATTTTCCCAAATCGAATGTATTCCTAAAATAATGTTATTATAAAAAGAATTTAGGGAAGTTTACTGACCTATTAAATTAACAAGAAAATATCTATTTATTTCTAAAAGATATTCATCTTCTATTCTATATAAATTTTGATCCTTTAATTAGTATCAAATTTTGTAGAATTTGATTATAAATTTTAATGTAATTTTATTAATATATTTAATTTAAATCCATGAACAGGTTTAAGTTTTTTACAGCATTTTTAGGATGTTTAACCTATCCTTTTAAGAAATTAAGCGTCAAAATATTATTTAAAATATAAATTATTTTCTGAAAAAATTGATTTAAAAAATATATATATTTAAATATTTAAATCTAAAAAGCTTCCCATTCCAATTTATTATAAGAAAATAAAATAAAACATTTTGAAATAATATTTTTTAAATATTTTAAATCAAGTAGATAGTAAATTAATTACAGTTAATGAAGACTAAGATTATTAGAAAAACCATGTTAATTTTGCTTTGATAACATTTAAAATATTTACATCTTTCTTTGAAAAAGAATTTAGATATTGTAGGAATACATTCAAAATTGGAAAATTAATTATAATTAAATTAAATATAAATCAAAATAGTGGCAGTTAAAGTTGTGCAATTTAAACGATCTTGGGCTCATTCGATAGAGAATTCAAAATTAGCTGGACTTTATTATTGGCGGTACTATTTTATCGCATCCATAGAGCGAGATAACTCGACTTTAATGTGAGGGCATAATTTGATGAATTTAGAGGTGTTTAATTAAAGTCGAGTTATCTCATTCTAGGGATGCGATAAAATAGTACCGCCAATAATAAAGTCCAGCTAATTTTGAATTCTCTATCAAATAAGCCCAAGATCGTTTAAATTGCACAACTTTAACTGCCACTATTTTGATTTATATTTAATTTAATTATAATTAATTTTCCAATTTTGAATGTATTCTACAATAATATTGAAAATTTTCAAAAATAATAACAGATTGCAACATATTTTATGTGAATAATATGACAGCAACACATTTATCTAATAACATGGACAGATCTGGAATTTTCATAAGAGCTTACGAAAAGCCAGTTAATTTTTAAAATTCGTTATAACACACAATAATTTTCTTAAAATTATGATAAATTAATAAGTTAAGATTATAATTACAAATAGTGATATTTCGGCAAAAAGTGGAAACTTTGGAGAATTGTATTTTGAGAATTATTGTTTTTTGAAAGCATCCAGTACTAATTTAATTATAAAATAAATTTACACCCAGTAGTCAATTTATATATTAATTAGTAATTAAAGAATAATTTAAATGACGTTTTTATTTAAATTTTGACTGCTTAATTGATTATTTACTCAATTAATTGTCGTTATCTAAATTCTTTATAATTTATAAATTATAATTTCAGCTAAAATACAATTTTTAATTTAATTGTCCTTAACTAAGACACCTATAATTTAAATGAATAATGTAAATGTTTTGATATTTTTCTCATGAAAATAACTTTAATATATTGTTAAAAAGATTGAATTTTTGAATTTTATGGCTATTTTTCTATTTAAAATTTAAGTTATTATTTTTATCATATTTTTTCGAGAAATAAAAATAATTCACAATTTGCTAATTCTATTTTTTAAATCATGTGATGCATCAATATCAATTAATTTTTAAAAAATAAAATATATATTATATATTTAAATTACCATCTTTACTTATTTATAATTAAAACTACTTCCCTTTTGTAAATTATTTATTTATGAATAAACAAAGTTCTTATCAAGTTCAGAAATTTAGGTTTTAATATTTTTTATGTTAATTAATACACAATTTTTTCAATTATAATTATGCTGATCAATTTTAAAAAGTATTAACATTAATAGATCATAACAGAAATTAATAGAATTTTAAAAGTGAATAATAAAAATGTCCTTGATAAAATTAATTAAAAACTAAAAATTATTCTTATAATAAATAATAGAAAAAACTAGAATAAATATATACAAATAAGATATGATAGTGATTCATAATTGTATCTGATAATTAAAATAAAAACTAAAAACTTAAAAAGATAATTTTTTAAAAATTAGTTATTTATAAAATAAAGGAAATAAATTCAATAAGTAAAAAGATAGTTTTGTTAATCTTTGCAAATTATTTTATATATTAAATTTTATATAATTAAAAGTATTTTCTCATAAAATAACTTTATATAAAGAATAAAAAGAATAGCAGTACAATATATATGTTTTGTTTCAAGAACTTTAATTTAAAAAATAATTAAAAATAAAAATTTTAATCGCTTACATAACCTTAATTACACATATTTTAAAAAAGAGAATATATAATAACCCCTCGTTCTGGAGTAATATCTTTTATTTGCTCAAATAATCTAATTCTTAAAAAAGGGAATTTAATAATTATCATAGTTATTTGTTATTTATTAATTGATTTGTTTATTCTTTTTAATTTGAAATAAAACCCCATAGATCAATTAAGACATGATAATTGGAGTTAAGAACAATTAAATTAAGAATTAAATATTATTGGAGTATAATTAAAATGTTTGGGGTAATTATTAAAACTATTGGCTCGATTAATTGTTCTTATAAAGTAATTCAATCAGAGTGTGTATATTTGATTTTAGCCTAATTATTTATATTATTAGCCAATTATAATTAATTTTTAATCTAATTGTTCTTAACTCCAATCCTCGCTTCTTAATTGATCTATGGGGCTTTATATTATTAAAATACTCACAGTATATTTCATAAATTTTGTTTTATATTTATAATTCAGGCTCTTTTGTTTTAGTTAATTATGGCTCTTCATTAACATCGATTAATAACACTTTTAATAAAAAAGAATTATACTTGAATAAATTATATAGTTTTAATAACACATTTAAGCAAAACGATTATACTTTAGGGTCAGGTGTATTTAAACCTTGAATCAAAACCCCAAAAACACTTCAGTAGTCTTATTAAGTTTTTTATATTTAACAGTTGACAGATTATTATGGCATTATTTGTTAAAGTTAAATATGGTTTATGTAAAAGTTAATATCTGAAATATTATTTATTTAAATCTTATTATAAGCAAGTATTTACAAAATTTACTATGAACAACATAAGCTTAGAGTCACACTGCAGTTTTCTAAATTTTAACTTTTTAATTTTTAATTTTTTTGGATCGATTGACTCTAAATTTTCTTTACCAGGCTTTTTTTAATTGAGTTTGCATATTTTAATCTCTTCTATTTTTATTTTATCGAAGTGTTATTATTTAATTTATTTATAATGTTTCTCAACCTTGCAACTAAGGTAATCGTAAATGAATTTAAGCTCCTTATTATTTTTGCTGTTAAAGGCAGGATATCATATAAAAAACTCTCTGTCTATCCAACCTTATTATTCAAAATTTCAAAACACCATAGTGAGGTTTATAAATACTTTGATATGCAGGATGGCTGAAGTATTATTGGGTTTGGTGGAAAAATAGGCCAATTTTTAAAATGAGATATAGAAAATAAGCGAAATTTAGGGTCTATTTAAGATTAGAAATATTTAGATTTACTTCTTAAGCTTAGATATGGTACAAGCATTAATATAGACTAAGTCAAAACATTGCTTAATTATGTAGCTTTAGCAAAGCTCTTATGCAAGATTGTCTCTACTATTAGTTATCATTGCTTATTAGCTGTTTAGCATTTTAACTCTGGCACTTGAAAACATCCTGCAAGAAAATAAAAGTTCTCACATCACCATATTTACTACCTCTGCGACTCGAAGACTTTAAAGTATTAGACTCACATTCCACTTGACTAGGGAACTTTGATGTTCAATCGCATGTTTACTGACTTGCCAATTTAACCATCGAATAACGAAAATTAAAAAATTTATAGGCAAAATGATATTTCTTTCAATACTGTCAAAAGAGTAAAGAGAGTGATAGATTTTACAGTGCCATTTTATTGTAATAATTTAAATTATATATTTGATTAAATGCAGCGAGCAATTGATAATAGCAATAAGTATATATGTAAATATATAGATGAAGCTGTGTTAACATTCAACACTTGGGGGGGGGGAAGTTTCCTGCACTCGAGGAAGTTTCCTGCACTGTTTTTTTCTTTATGTTAAATTTAATGAATTTTACATAAATTAACAAATTTAATATTTTTATGACCCATTAAATATTAAGAGCATATTATTCATCATTGAAGTAGCTCAAGAAAATATTGTCTAACATTATATAGGCATGGTAAGAACAAGATAAATTGAATCAGAATTTCACTAACAATTGGATACAATATTTGAAATTACTATGGTAAAGCAATGCAAAGTTAAAGAGACATAACCTAAAAATATCATATGAAAAAATTCAGAGTTTTTGGAATCTGAAAAAAGATATTGACTATTGATAAATAAATTAAAGTATAATTATAACAATGAAATTAGTCCTGAAGTAGGATGATAGTTGTTATAAAGATTAATTTAATAAAAAAAAATTAAAAATTAAAAAATTAAAAAAAGTGCAGGAAACTTCCCTAAAATTTTTTTTTTATCTTAAACAAGTGCAGGAAACTTCGCCCCCCCAACACTTTTATTAATCAGTCCTAGTACAAGAAGTATGATAAAATAGAAGTTTATGACTAGAAGTGAAGGTTGTCACGTATGCGATTTTAGCTGGTATAAGTGAAGATTCAGGCTTAGAAAATTATGTAATTCATCCTCATTCTATTAAGCGAGAGCAAAATATCGAGTTCCTACATAAGATCAGAGAGAAGTATAGCAACTAAGAAATCCTGTTGTTTGTTGATAACTTATCAGTTCATAAGACGGAGGAGTCAAAGTAAGCATGACGTGTTAAATATAACTCCTGTATACAACGTTCCTTATAGCCCATAATTTAATGGAATTAAATTTTACTTGAGTTAAATCAAGACTTACTACAAGAAGCTATTGCTATATCATCTAATGCATGATTAAGAATTAGATATAGTAGACTTAATACAAAGAAATTCCAAGAGAGGGAATAAAGATAAGACTAGGATTTGTGCAAGAAAGGATTATTAAATGTTTATTAATAAGTGTTACACTTAAATGAATGAAATAGTGCACATATTAAATGGGCCCTTAATAGGATTAGCTTTCTCTTTCTTTTCTTCTTAAGGCTTCACAGGCCCTGAGTTTCTTCTCTTACTGCCATCTACTGCATCTATGTTCATATCTTCTGGCTTTTAAATATCTTTATAAAGTCTCTTGCTAACTTAATGAACTGTCTGCTATTTTCTATGTCTATGAAACTTAGAATGCTCTTTCAAAAGATATATACCAGTGCCAGATTTTCCTACGAAGTTATATGTCAAAGCTTACTTGAAAGATAAGGATGCTTCTTAAGTTCCTCTAGCCAAGCTGAGTTTATTAGAATGTCTTGCATCTTCTAGTCTTCAGGAAAGATAGAATATGTTTTTTTTATGAGCTTCTTCAATTATTTCTCTGAGATACTCCTCTTTTATTGTACCAAGAACACCAAAGAGATAGTTCCTCTCTTCTAGTTTATTTAAGGGTTGTACTTGGTAGGAAGGTAAACAACCACTTCCTCATCTTTCATAGCATCCTTATAAAGAATAGTTACTGAAATCTAAGGGTAGTTGGAAATTTCTATTAGTTAAATATCTTTATTTTTAAAAGCTTTCTTTTCCTCACAAGGTATTGCTTTAAAGAATGAAATTTGGTACCTTCAATCGTTAGAAGGAATAAACCAACTATATAACAGATTAATAGTCATCAAGTTATTTTACAAAGTAAAGTTAAGTGTCGATAGAGATTTTCCTTACTTCTGAATCAAAACCCCAAAAAATCTAAATGATGTTTATAAGTGCTTTGATTTGTAAGGTATAGTTGGGGGTCTTATTTGGGTTAGTCGAGAAAACGGATTTTTATATGAATTTAATGTATATTTAATGATTATTAGTTGGATTAAATCAGACGAATTTATCTGCTTATTTTTGTTGTAACTCTTGAATCTAGCTTTCTTTTTGGTTCATGTATGTCTTCTAATGATTATCTAGGATAAGCTGGAGCTCTTACGATTATCATCTCTACAAGCTTCTTAATTTCATTGCAGAAATCTTCCTTTAGTATATGTTAAGAAGCCAGACTTATTGATTATTTCTCGTGCTTTGTTCAAAAGTAAGTTATACTTTTCATATCGCACTCTAAAATTATGGCTGCTACTGCCCAAACATCCCACTAAACAGAGCCATTAGTCAATTTTTCCCTGATTGGAAAGTATCCTTGTGTGCCAATCACCTTTGCCAAAGTTATCTCTTATCTTTTCGCTCTATTATAATCAATGACTACTACTTCTAATGGACAGAGATTTAATATAGCATTTTCAGGCTTCAAATCTCAATTAACATAACCAAGTCCATGGAGCTCTTATACACCCTTAATCATTTCTGAAAGCATCTCATTTAAATCATCTGGGTATTTTATTTTGATAGAGATACTCTCTCAAAGTCATTTCAAACTTTTTCAGTCTTAATGCAACAAATCCATGCCCAAGAATAACTCCATCAAGTCTAAGTAAGTTTTTAAACTATTTTTTCTTAGCCTCTCTCAGTATTTTGTATTTATTTGCAATTTAATTTTGATACACCTGGTTTTATACTTGAAAGAATATACTTTGTCAGCATACTAGTCAACCACTAAAGTTTAGCATTGTTTTGTAGGTCAAAATGCAAGTAATTTTCAATTGAGCTGTCAATATAAATTGCATTCTATCCAGGTATATCCTTAGCTCTCTCATAAAGACATGCTATAAGAGTACCATTTGCTGGCTGATTCATTGAATTAAAATGCTTCTGTCTCTTGAGCCTCTCCTTCTGTACTCCTTATAACTCAACAGAATTATTTTTTTTTTTGCAAGTATAAGCTTTTAAGTTTCTTCATCTTTAATTAGAAATTTACTTAAGTGGTTCTTTTGCATTTGCCTCTTTACTTTGGATGAGTGAGAATAAGACTTTATGCATGTTGTGCACTAATACCTAACATATACTTAATAATGCTTAAAGTAGATCTTAGCTCTTCCAGAGTGTATTTCTTTGATGTGCCTCTTCAAGATAGACTCAGCTGAGAAGAAATTTTTACAATCTTCACATTAAAATATTTTAATTTTTTCTATTGGCTGCTGTTCCTTTTCTTCCTCAATCAATTCAATTTATGTTTAAACTTCCACCTTTGCACTTTATTTCTTGTTTTAAACTTCAATTTTAAAGACCTCAGCTTCAAACTCTAGAGTTCTTAGCTTAAGCTTCCTTTATATATAGATTACTTCTGGTTTCTTGGAGGACCCAAGTTTATCTATGATTATCCTGCTACAAAAGAAATTGCTTTGCGATTCAAGTTAGCCGCCATGTATAAATTAAAATTTAAAATTAAATTATTAAGCTCTAATAACCTTTCTGGTTATAGTAAATCTATATAGAAGTTGGTACTTCAGCAATAATGGTATTCAGGTGTTAGACATCATATTTATGTTTAATTTATCACTATAATTTCATTCTTAATAATTTTGATTTTGGTACCAACCAAATATAAAATTGGGTTGGTACTGGTACCAATTAGGTTTTGAACCATTTTGGAACTTTTCCATTAAAACCTCATTAGTTTAAAACTAGGTACTAATTAAGTTTTGGCACTATTAAATTGGTACCAATTAAAATTAAACAGAATTAGTACCAGTACTAATTAAATTTAAACAAATTTTGTTTAATGGAACTAAATTGATAAAAATGGAGCTCCATCTCTGAAGTTTGTTGCAGCTTCTGCCAACTTTCTCCAAGTATCTTTACTAGGTTGGCCTCCAATAAGATGCTTACTAGGTTGGCCTCCTATAAGATGCCCACATTTAATACTAAGATTTTAAACAGTAGGATCCAGAAATCTATATATTAAAATTTGAAATTCAATAAGAAGAGAAGGAACTAGGATGGAATCTATAAGTACTGCAATGAAGAGGGTTATAGCTTAAGAAATAATCTCAAGATTTAAAAGCAAGGAAGATTTCTATCGATACCTCACTCAACATCGTAGCAAGTAACATATACTTAATCATATACTATAGTGGGATTATTCCTTCGAACGATGGAAGGTACCAAAATCTCATTCTTAAAAACTATACTATGTGATGATAAGAAAGCTTTTAAAAATAATGAAATTAAGTTGATAGAAATACCAAATTACCCAGAGATTTCAGTCACTAATCTCTACGAGGATGTGATGAAAGATGAAGAGTTGGAAGTTTATCTTCCTACCAAGAATCAACTCTATAATAAACTACCAAAGAGGAACTTATTATTTGGTGTTCTTGGTAAAATAAAAGTGGAGTATCTCAGAGAGATTATTTAAGAAGTTTATAAGAAATGCTATTTCTCCTGAAGATTAAAAGATGAATAAGTGAGACCTTGTCGCTGAGCTTAAGAAGCATCCTTTCCTTTATACTAAGCTTTGATTTATAACTTTATAGGGAAACCTGGAACTGGTATTAATAATGAAAGAGCATGCGAAGGTACATAGAGAGAGAAAGTCTCAAAATATTCACGAAGTGAGCAAGATACTTTATTAAGATGTTTAATTGACAGATGAAATGAACATAGATGCAGGAGCTGGCACTAAGAGAAGAAATATGGGCTCAAGCAAGCCATTAGAAGAAGATAAGAAAGAGAAGCCATATCCCTTTCTGGTTTAATTTAATATGTGAACTTATTCATTCATTTAAATCTAAAACTTATTTATAAACATTCATTCTACCTTCTTTTGAACCAACTGTTGTCTTATCTATGCTCACCTTTTTGCAGCTTCTCTGAATCAAGTCTATTGTATCTATAAGCAAGTCATGCATTAGGTGATACAGCAGCAGTTTCTAGTAATGGGTCTTGATTTAACTTCCTATAGAATTTGATTACATTAAACTGTGGGCTAAAGGGAACGTTAAATACAGGTATTATGTTTAACTCTTCATAAGCTTTCTTAGACTCCTTAGTCTTATGAACTGTGAGGTGTCAACAAACAGGATGATCTCCTAATCGTTGTATTTATCTCTCAACTTATGCAGGAACTCTATGTACTTCTCTCGCTTAATAGAGCGAGGATGAATAACATAACTTTCAAAGCCAGAGTCTTCACTAATACCTGCTATAATTGCATGAGTAAAAACTTTTACTTTCTAATCGTAGACTTCTATATTATAATACTTCTTGTAACATGATTTATTTATAAAAGTGTTGAAGGTAAATACAGCTTCATCAGCGTGTATGAACTTGATGTTATTAGTAATAGCTCTCTGCATTTAATCATATTTATATTTTAAATTATTCTGTAAAATGGCACTGTAAAATCAATCACTCTCTTCACTCTGTTGACAGTCTTTAAAGTAATACCATTTCTTCAATAAATATTGGCGATAGTCTAAGGAGAGATAAGCATATCAGGAAACCTGCGATGAAACATCACAACTCGCTATTCTAATGGAAAGTGTGCCCAATCTTCAAAGTCTTCGAGTCGCAGAGATAGTCAATATTAGATTGAGAGAACTTTTATTTTCTTACTGGATGTTTTCAAGTACCAGAATTAAAATGCTAAACAGCTAACATGAAATGATACCTAACAGTAAAGGCACTCTTGTGTAAGAGCTTTGCTATAGCTGCATAATTCAATATTCGTTTGACTTGACTTAATCTATATAAATACTCGAACCATACCTAAGCTTTAAAGCAGTAAATCTAAATATTTCTCATCCAAATTGACCTAATATTTTTTACTAACCCCAATAAGACTCAAACTATACCCTACAAATGAAAGCACTTATAACCCTCATTATGGGGCTTTGGGGTTTTGAATCTTGAGATAATATTTTTAATCTCAACTCTTTTCATTTGATCATTAATTGATTCCATCTTTTGTTCAACTTCCTATAAATGAATTACAAATTATTATTTATAGATTTCTGGATCCTACTGTTTAAAATCTTAGAATTAAATATGGGCATCTTATAGGAGGCCAGCCTAGTAAAGATACGTAGAGAAAGCTGGCAGAAGCTGTAACAAGCTGTAGAGATAGAGCTTATTAATATAGTTCCATTAAATTAGTGCTAGATTTGTTCAATTTTAAATTAATACTGGTACTAAATTCGTTCAATTTATTTGGTACGATTTTAATAGTGCCAAAACTTAATTAGTACCTAGTTTTAAACAAATGAGGTTTTTAATGGAAGAGTTCCAAAATGGTTCAAAACTGAATTGTACTTACCCGAGTTTATACTTGGTTGTACCTAAATCAAAATTATTAAGTATGTAATACTACTAAAATTCAAATGTGTTTCAGGGTTAGAATTAAAATGGTAAATCTTTAAATTTAATGCTATTGAGATTTAGACTTTAAATTAGCATGGCATTTATTGAACAACCTTGCTATAGACCTGTAATATAAAATAGGTTTGAACTTGATCACTATTATCATCACATTCATGCCGAAACTTAAACAATAAATCTGTATTCTATCTACTGATATAAACTGACACCAGACTTGCATATGCTTACTTAAATTATTAACATTTAAATCATAATCCCTATCTAAACTTTATTAAAATTTCTCTAAAGCATGCCTTAATAATTATCTTTTTTTTTCAATCAAAACTCAATCGTACTTCAAAAGTGGTTTTTATGTTTAAATGTTAATTTTGTTTTAATAAAAATATATTTATATAAAAAACTAATATTAGCTTTCTTAAATAAAAGAAATTAAAATTTATATGCCTTATTGTAAATTAACTTTCATTTTCTATATATGTATATCAAGTTAATATTATTGATTATTTTAATTAATTCTATTATTCCAAAATTATAAGAAGGAGTTTTACACTATTTGGAAGTAATTTTTATGATGAAAATTCATTCTACAAAGACATCAATTATTATATCATTAAATTAATATTTATCTCCGAAAACAACCAATTCTGGAAATTTTAATTTTTAAAAATACTTCAGTTATGTTTTTGGAAATATCTCCTTACATTAAATTCCTTTATTATTTTTATTGGCGAGCGCAATAAAATAAGACTATTCTTGGGCGATACTAAATATATCAATTCCTATTATGATATTTTCGCAATTCCATAGTTATAAAAGCAAAAATGTAATGTACTTATTATAGAATTAATATATGTTTTTAATTTTTTTATTTTAAAAAAATTGAATATCTGATTATTATAATCTTAATAATATCCTTATAATTGAATGTATACCAACAATTATTGTTTATATTTTTATAATAAATATTTTATATATTTTATTATCAACACAGATACAGTTTCCTACTTGTACTGTGAAGACTGCTATCAAATCATAATTTTAAAATTTAAACTTTATTTAAAATAAATAAATATACAAAAAAATATTTATAAATTTTAATTGTGAATTATTATATAAATCACAATGAAGAATATTACTATGAAAGGTCCTCTGCTGAGCTGCTCATATGATGGGAGTATTATTCATTTTTAGTAACAGCATGGAGAAATTTTCATAGATGGACTCTATATGTAAAGTATGATAACTATTATACACTGTTTAATAAAGAAAATTAAGAAATATATTTATTTATACAAATAGCAGATGAATTTTTAATATATGTTCGTTTTATTAGGAAAAACACAAATAATTTTGAATTATATTATTAAACTACAAAAGTAAACACTGCTATGATAAGTTGTAATCATTACAATAATTTAGCCAATGATAAATACAAATATTTATCTAAATTTTAATGGCTTTTTTTTAAAAGTTTACTCTTAGAAATTTTTAAAGGGTAAGAATTCTGATATCTAATTAAAAACCATTTTTAATTATTATATATTTTTGAAATAATTTTCTAATGTTTTAAAGAAAAGATATTTTTTATAAAAACATTATTTAAAATATATTTAATAGTAAATAATTAGTAATAGATATATAAATTGAGGCTAGATACAATGAAATGGTTGAAAAATCGTTAATAGTTATATAACCGTTATAAATTAAAAAATTAAATTGTAATTTTTTATAGATTTTATATTTTTTTACATACAAATCTTTTTATTGTTTTTTATTAGAAAAATGGCTTTTTAACTTAAGATATTTTATGAGAATAACAATTAATTATAAGAAATCAATATTAAATTCAGATAATGAAATTAAAATGCTGTGATTATTGATTGAATTTTCAAAATTAATTAATAAAGTTGTGAGACTATTACCATATTTTTTATTTATTTTTTAATGACTTCAAAATTTATCAGTTTATTTTATCTCCTCAAAGACATACAAATTGATTATTATATAAAAAAATATAAAGTAAAAGCACAAATGATTAATTAAATTCAGTATTGCATTTTAATTTCTGATTAAAAAGGATTCTGGCATTTTAAAGAATTTTTATATACCAAATTCTTTTTGAGTGAATAAAACTTTAAAGTAATTTGAAAATTTTTGATTATAAGGTATTTTCTAATAAAATAAATGCAATTTAATAAATTTAATTGATAAGTTATTTCTATAAAGCTATTAGATCTTTATAAAGTATATTAAAAGGTTATATTTTATTAAAGGTAAATATTTAAAGTTCCTTAACAGCCATTTTTAATCATAAAGCCACTTGCTTATATTTTTTAAGATATATTTTAACTTTATTTTTTTTTAAAATTCATGTTTTTGATTTCAAGATATTGAAGTAAATTCAACTTTTACTTTGATAAAATATTATTTAATAATTTTTCTAATATTATAAATTAAATAACACCAGAAATATTGTTTCATTAAATCATTCATCTTAAGCTACCGAGAATGGTTTTTTTTATGGGTATGGTGGTAACTCTTAAATTTTTGAAAACATATATTGTCAAATAGTTTTCCTAATAATTTATAAATTTAATCAAAAGAAAAGATGACTTTTATTTTAATTTATTGCTAAAAAGACTTCAATTGCAAAATTATTTGAAAAACAAATATTTATTAAAAAAAAACCTATTTCATTGATTTTATGATAAAAATCCAGATATTATTTATAAACTTAACTTTGATACACTTTATATTAATTAAAATATTAATTAATTTAAGCTAATTCCTGATCAAATTAAAAATTAACTATCATCAATGTTTTAATAGATAATAATTAAGGATTTTTAAGCATAATTAAAAAAGAGGCGAGCGAGCTAGGTTTTTATATACTAGTTAATATTAGCAAATGGTAAAGCTTAAAAAAAAAGCCGTCAATATTGATATTTATGGTATAAATATGGCTTCATTAGTATAGGGAAAGAATAACAATTTGTGCAAGCTTTATATCATTTAGTCTACGAATTGAAGCCAATGTAAAATAATTTCTCCAACATCAAGGGAAGAAAATTAAGGTATTACAGCTTAAAATCAGAAACAGTTTAACATTTAAATTAAAGTGTTTAGAGATTTTCGTAATGTCACATATAAAACGCATCAATGCATATATATGCTTTGTTAGCTATGACATCGGCATATAAGGATAACGATAGGGAAAGTTCAATAGCAAGTAGAAAGTTTCTAGGCAAGTAAACTTTATTATATGCAATTCAATGAATTTTTTAAAAATATTATTTTCGATTTATCTTTTAAAGTGATTAATTAAACATTAAGTGTTTAGTTTTTTTACTATGAATAACGTTGTATAAACATAAATAGGAATATTAAATTAAATTATTCAATTTAATATATATATAAAAATGCATTTGATAAGGAGTATTAATAATAAAAGAGACAAATATTAAAAAGTTGGGGGGACGAAGTTTCCTGCCCCCAAAAAGGTAGTTTCCTGCCCCATTCATAAAAATATGTAATTTTTATAATTTTCAAAGAATCTTTATCATCAATTATGATGTAGTTTTTTTAAATTTAGCTTCAAATATCATTTCTACCTTGATAATGAATTTAAAATTTAATGAAAATTACATTAATTATTAATAAAAAACACTTATTTTAGCCTTGTTAATAATATATAATTTGATAAAGAATAATTATGTACCTTGAAAATTATATAATAATAAATGTTGTATAGTACATGATTATGGTAATTGAAATTGAAATTTATTGTTTCTATTAAAATTATTTCAAAAAACATAAAATTTAATGTTGGGGGCAGGAAACTACCTTTTGGGGCAGGAAACTTCCCCCCCCCAAAAAGTTTAACAGAAATTTGCTAATATATCTTAGTATCATATAAATAAACTCAGGAAAGCTTAATCTTGTTGATAGAAATAATAAATAAAAAATAGAAACATTTAAAAATTGAGAAAAAAAATACTACTTTTGCCAAGAAATTTTACTTAAAATATTTTTATCTTAAGACTGGGTAAGAAACTCCCTCAAAGTTATTGGGAGATGAAGTTCATTTTTTGGAGACATTTTTCTTTATGCCTGACAAATTGCTGAAAACTAAATCTAATCACTTGAAACAAATAGTCAAGTTTTGGCTTGACTATTTGTTAATTTCGAATAATTTTAAAGTTTTATTATTTATAATCACATAAATATACCAAAGATTTTGCATTGAGAATTCTTACTCAATAATTTTTCTATTAAAATGCTTCGAAGTGATAATATAGAATTCTATAGAATGTGAAATTCTAAATTGAATTGTTCCAAATGTCTTGATTTGAATCTAAATTAAAGATGATTCTGGAGTTAATTAAGTATTTATTCTTCTTGGGCCATTATTTAAATTTGTAAGAATATCAATATCTATAGATTTTTTATAAAAAAATTTCTAAATTGAAAGCAATATATAAGTATATTAAACTTTAAAACTTTTTAAAAACGGAAACAATTAATATTCTGTTTGCTTAAGAACAAACAATTTTGGTAAAACTAATACTACTCCATCACAATAAAAATATTCTTATACATTATAATTTCTTTATTAAAAACCAATATATCATTTCTGTAATTTTATTTTAATTATATTTATGAAGATTTCTGGGAATTGAGGTATCTCAATTAGTTTTTTGCATTAAAATGCTTATTAAAAGTTCTTTACCTTAAATTGTACGAGCACTGTGATTTATCAACCTAAGGGAAATGTAATATGCGAAAATATTAATAAAAAATATAAAATTTTAGTTTATAAATTGAAATTGGCTGCATTCTTTAGAAAACTCATTAATATATAATATTTAAGAGATGGCCTTGAGAAAAAAACTATCATGTGTTTTATTAAATAAGAGATTGAAAATTTTGGGGAATAAAGTTTATGAAATGGACAAATATTCTTCAATGAACTACAAGACTGAATAAAAAGATTGATAAAATATAATTCTTCTTCAATTTATAGGAATTTTACATTTGCCAAATGAAATGTTTGGATAATTTAATTATTCTACTAAGAGATATATAATTATCACCTCTGCAGTTCAATATATTAATTATTGGCTATATTTACCATAGTTTAGCAAATTATTTGCATAATTAAAGTTCCAACTCTAAAAATTTCTTACTCAACACTAATCTTCGAAATAATGATAAAATTGCTTCTTAAATTTAGTTCGAATAGCAAAATAGTTATTTAAAAAATTTACTAATTGACTCATTCATTGTATAATTTTTTAAACAAATAAATCTAATTACTAGAATTCCTTTTCATCTTTAGAAGGAGTTTATATAATTTCAAACTGATTTCTATAGTAATAATAAAAATTAGAGTCTAACTTTTGTTGAAATTTTAAATTATTTTATTATATTATTATAATATTTCTCAAATTAAATTTTTAAATTAAGTTAGGCTTAAAATTTATTGAATTATATAATCGATCTATATTTGTATTTTCTAATACATCGAGTTTGGGTAATCAATCTCAAAAAATCAGATAGATATAATATTTATTAATAAATTTTTTTTTATGCATATATTTGTTTTATTTACTAGATATCACTCAGTATAAAAATTTGTTCATTCATAACTTAACACTCATTGGCAAAACAGAGTATGCAGAGTCAGACATGTTGGGAATTGAATAATTTGCTTCTATTGTAGTAAGAGATGTTGAAAATGTATCATATTAATTTTTAATTTGATTATATATTTAGAAGGTAGCTTGCTTCCCAGATATGCAATGGTAAATAGTTAGATGCAAATGGCAGTTTCCCACCCGTCTAAAATTTTAAACCATAATTATAAAATTTCATATTTAAAAAAAATAAATTATTATCAACTTAAACATGAAAATTTAGATAATTTATGGAACTTTCATAATTTTCACGATATTTAATTCTAACTGTGAAAGTTACATTTATAATTTTCTATAGAAAATTTACCTTAATATATTTTCAAATTTTTAAGGAGCAAGAATAAAATTAACTTAAAAATAAAGTTATAAAATTTTATTCTAAAAAGTCATAAATTTGATTGCGAAAACTTTATTTTTCTACTTTATTTTGCCTATGAAAATAGATTTTAATGTTTGGAAGCAAGAAGCTAATAAAGGAGGAATCTAGCTTTCATTGACAGAGTATCCCCCCATATATTTAAAATTAATATAAATCAAAACTATAAATGTATACATTTAGGATAGTGGATAAATATGTTCAAACTATACAGCAACTTAATAGGAAATGTTGGCAACACCGATAACTATACCATTTGTTATGTTTATTTTCAATAAAATTATGCGAAAAATTCTTATTGATAAATAAATCGGCATATATTTAAATTATAAATAACTATAAATGATGATTTATTTGTTATAGACTCAACATTAAAGGCATATTTTGGTTTTATAGCATATTCAACAAATGAATTATTTAATAATTTATTTTATGATATTTATCTATAAATGTTCACAGTAAAAACACATTTTATAAAAATTGCTATAATTCAATTAATATCTTTGGCTTTTATATTCATTATACTTTTTTTATTGGCTTTTACTGTTAAGGCTGTAAAATAAATAATTATTCTTTAATTTTTTTAAATATGTGCGAATTTTATAAATTTATGAAAATATATTAATAATTTTTAAAAAATTGCATAGCTATAAAAAAAAATTGAACTGTGAAAACTTTAATGATGAGGGCTCAATTTATGAAAACCTTTAAAATTTAAGAAGTACCACAAACTTGGGAGTTTATAGAATAGAGACAAGTTAAAATATCAATATTACTAACAACACATATAAAAATATCGTCGTAACATCAAATGCTTTATTGAATTTTACTGATAGCTGTAACTCATTTAATATTTTGTTTACTAAAAATTATAAGAATTGATGTAAATTTATTAATATATAAGACTAATTTTTATTGAAACCATTTATCTTTGATTAAAACACGATTGAAGATATCAAATTTATTTATTATAATATAAGATGTTTACAGTTTATAAAATGGAGGCTTATTTAACATTGATATTTTATATGAAGATATGCATGAGTTTAAGTTTCAAATTACAAATAGCAATTTCTCTAATATTTATAATTTTTTTAATTATTTAAATATTTACTCACAAAAGTTAGGCACTATTATATATTACAGCAGCTAATTCCCACTTTAAGAAATTGCTTTTATTAATTGCACAATTTCTAAGATATTTATCAATCAATTTCTTGAAAACATTTTAATATTGTATTTTATTATTTTCTATGAAAATTGTTTAGATTTTTGAATAATATAAAAGATATTTACAGAGTATAGAGGAGCCGTTATATTTTCAGAAAATTTAAACCAAGTTAATTTTGTCTTTGAAAATTGTATAATTAGTGAAATAATTGCACTTTAAGGAGGTTCATTATTTGATTTTGATAGTAGCATTGCCAAAATTACATTAAGTATTGTTTTAATATAATCTTGTTAATTTTAATTAACTATAACTCATCTTAATTTATATACAGTTGAGAAATCTCATTTGATAATAATAGTTTATTGGAGTGTCAAAAAAATTAATCAATTATAAATGAAGCATTTGAAAATCCTTAATAGCTAAATTATACCTTTGGACCTGCTATTAACAAATAATTCCCATATTTTTAGTAATTTAAAATATAAATTACTATAAAAGTTCAAAATTCAATAGGTCAATTTATATCACTGAACTCAACCTATATGCATTTAATAATAATTTTTATAAAAACAGTTAGTTAGATAAATTAACTATTCAATTATAATTTAAAAATATAGTTAACTGTATATTTTTCAGTTTTGCATTTCAAATTTTTTTATCCAAATAAAAATTAAATAAAATTTATGTGTAAAAATAATAAATGAACATGCTTAAATAGATAAATTATTAAAAATCAAAAATTTGATTATTTTATAACATATTACATTAAACATTTTATTCAAGCAAGCTAATCAAATTTTAACATTAAAGAATTTTTAATAAAATTTATTTACTTTTTAATACATCTCTAAGTACTTTTTTGGTTTATTTTTTCTTAGCAAGTTTATATGATTTTGTATATTTTTTAATTTTATAAGAGATTATCTACTATGCCCATTTTAGAACTATTTAAAAACAAAAATCAAGTTAGAATATTAAAGATCTATTTGTGATAAAAGTAATTCGTTCAATTTTTCTTAAATAAATATACAATTATCAACTTGATAAAAATAATTTAATCTTTTAAAAAGTAAATGAAAATTCTTTATTAGTATTTTATTTATATTTTATGAAGAGTACTATACTGATATAAATTGTTAAAGTTATTTTTCCATCAAATATTTTTATCTAGTTTATTTTCTTCATAATTTATCATGATTGCGTTAATTCTATCAAAGGATCTGTATTCTATTTTCAAAATGCCAGTTCTTTAAATATAATCAATTCAACTTTAAGTTAAATAAAATATAAAATCAATTTAAAATAATTTACACTAATTGTTGTTAATAATATATTTTATTAATTATTACTTTCATAAGAAATCAAGCAAATCAAGGAGGTTCAATATACTGTGATTAGTGTAATTTAATTATAGAGAATTCTTAATTTATTAATAATACTGCAAAATCTGGAGGAGTTATTTTTACTGATAATTTTAATAAATTATTAAGTTAACTATAGATACTATATAGTAATTAAAATTAATAATAAATTTTATTAATGCATTTTAGGATAACTAAGTCAATATTCAAATTACAAATTTAACAGCAATAAATAACTCGGCAAGTGATATTGGTGGGTTTATATGCATAACAAAATCAGATTTAATAAGTCAAGAATTAAGTTATGTTTCAATTACAGATTCTTAAGAAATTTTAAAGAATTTTGCTTTTAATAGAGGTGGGTTGATATACCTTAAAAATCAAAGCCCCAAAACCCCTTAATGAGGTTTATAAGTGCTTTGAATTGTAAGGAATTTTTTAGTGATTGGGGTTATTAATTAAATACGAAACTAAAATTACAAGCTTATGGGGTCTATTTATGATGAAGAGTAAATAGATTTAGTGTTTAAACTGCGTTATGGATGTGATATGTATAGTGAATAACTCAAACCAGCACTGAACTATAAGTCTATTGCACTGCTCTTAAAGCGTAGTCCATCAACTTTTCGATCCCACTGTCTTATAGCAGTATAACTAAAGCAATAATAGCTGAATTCTATGCCTAAGAGGAAGTCAAAGTTTCTATAAAAGCATATTGACTATCATATTAATAAAAAACTTTGAAGTATCGGGCTCACTTCTCTCTCGACTAACGAGCTATTATGTTTCACCGCCAGTTCCCTGAGTTGAAGATCTATACATAATCTGTTGAAATCATTTATAAACGAAACGGTATCTCTTACAAAGGTGTAAATCGTATCAAGAGAGTAATTGATTTCACTCTGCCATTTTACAACAACAACTTAAATTATATTTATAATTAAATGCAGAGAGCCTAATAGAATAATATTAAGTTTATTCATGCTGACGAGGCTGTGTTTACATTCAACACTTTCATCTAGAAGTCTTGGTATAAGAGGCATAGCAACATAGAAGTATATGACTAGAAATTCAAGGTATAAACAATGGCAATTCTTGGAGGAATTATTGAGGATACTGGTTTAGAAACTTATGTTATTCATCCTCGCTCTATTAAGACAGAGCAGTATATCAAGTTCTTAGAACTGCTGAGAGAGAAGTACCATGAATAAGAGATTATACTATTCGTTGATAATCTTTCTGTTCATAAAAACTAAAGAAATAAGGAAGAGTTATGAACAACTAAGATTAACTCAAGTGTTCAACGTACCTTACAGTCAATAGTTTAGTGGAATTGAGTTCTACTGGGGTATATTAAAAGGTCATTACTAGAGACTGCTGCTATACCACTTGATGCATGACCTACCTATCGATAAAGTCGATTTTATAAAAAGTTCAGCTAAGAGAGTTGATAATTAGTTGGCTTGAAAGTATGCTAAAAAAGGGAGAGTGAATGTATATAAATAAGTTTTGTAGTTAAGTTAATGAATATTTAAGTCACATTTAAAATTCTTTAGAGGGAGCTGGGTTCTCTTTCTTTTCTTCTACTTCTTGCTTCCCTCTTCCTAAATTTCTTCTTTTGCTGCCAGCTCCTGCATCTATGTTCATTTAATCTGGTGGCTGAATATTAGAGTAAGGTATATAACTAATTTCATACTTTGTCTATGAATTTAGCTCTATGTGAAGCTTGCTTTATTTCTTCATCAAAAAGATACCTGTATCAGATTTTTCTAAAGAGTTAAGCTAAAAACATTACTTGAAATATAAGAATGCTTCTGCAGCTCTGATTTCCAGCTCTCCCTAATCTTAATTCCTTGTTTGTCATTATCCTCTGAAGAGATGCTGTACCTTTTCTTTTGAGATTATTGAATAATTTATTTCAAGTAATCACCTTTAATTGCTGTAAGTATTCCAAAGAAATAGTTTCATTCACGTAGTTTATTTGACAACTGCTTCTTAGTAAGCAGATACTGCTAAACCTTTGAGTCGTTCATAGCATCATCATATAAGTTAGTTACTGAAATTTCTGGATAGTTTAGAATCTCTGCAAACTTTACATCTTAAGTTTTCAATGCTTTCTTCTCTTCGCAGAGAATCGCTCTTAGAAATGATATTTTAGTGCCTTCAATCGTTGGCAGGAACAAACCAACTACATAATAAGATTTGCCACTATGAGTTCATTACCTTGCTGCACCAAGTAGCGGTGCAAATCCTCCTTACCTCTAAATCTTTGAATCAATTCGGTTGCTTGCATTATTTTCATTGCATCATTCATTAACTCCATCTTGTTTACAGATCTAAGAAATGATATTCAAATTTAAGTTAATTGATTTCAATTGTATACCTCTGAAAAACTTACTATTAAATATGAGCATCCTATAGGAGGTCAACCTCTAAGTAGGATATGGAGAAGGTTTTGAGAACTGGTTTCAAACTTGAGAGATTGATATCAATTTCTACTGTTATAGTTCCATATTTTTTAATTTAAATTGGTGCTTACTTAATTAGGAGCAGCTCCTAAAATGCTAGTACTTAATTAAAAGCACCCTAATTTTATTAATAAAATCACAAAATACCTCCTAAAGCAGAACGTACTTAATTAGGTGCACCTCCGTAATCGGCACGTACTGTAATCAACTTATTATTGATATTATCAATGGTAACTTCCTCACCCATATTTAGAGCTAGATTGTCTCTTAACACTTACATTTCTTCTCTAATACTCTAAGAACTTCCCTATAAACTTGTAGGCTTGCCAAAGCTCTCATATAAGCTCTCAGTTATAGAGGCAGTTTTATAATTTTAAATTCAAATTTAAATATGAGCGCTATCATTTTAAGAAAAACAACAGCACTTCCATAAAACTAAATGAGACGTAACTTTGGCAGCAATAAAAAGTGTGATAACTATGAGATGAACTCTCATAAAGAACTACCAGAGCTATCACTTGAGGTCTCTGTTATTAAAATAGAAAATAAATGGCAAACAAGTTTGTGGGAGACAGAGAAGAGGAAAAAGGTAATAATGAAATTTCAATGTAAGCAGAGGAAGTTGAAGTATATTTTTGTGAGAAGTGTGAAAGAGACTTTACTCATAAATCAAGCTGGGTACAGGCATATGAAGGTCCATAAGGAAGCTAAGCCTACTGTATACTTAAAGCATGACAAAGTTGATGGAAAATATGATTGCTTTGAGTGCCATAAGCAGTACTCTCATACAAGAGACTTAAAGAAGCATCTTTTAAAAGCCCACAAGAAAGAGATAGAAGTTGAAGATTAAGACACTCAACTGAAGTTGCTCAACAAAAGAAAAGCAAGGGAACTCTTTAAGCTGCTGAGCTTTAACAGGCAAGCGAATCAGAGTATGTGAGGATTGCACGCAACCTCTTAGCATCAGAGGTCACTAAAATCATGATTAAAATATTATACCAAAAGGTTCCAGTACTAGCATAGATTGATTTAGATACTTCTCTCTAAAGGTACCTAATTCTAGAGGACTCCTATGGCAAGAAAGTTATTAAGGATCATCAGTATGCTTACAAGGGATATCCTTTCTACTATCTCCTTAGTGATGATAAATATTAAATGGAGTTTACTAATGAGTATTAAGTACTTACTCAGGCAAAATTTAAAGAGTGCAAATACTTAATAAAGCTAGATGCTGTTCTCCTAGCCAAAGATCAAGTAGCTTTCAGACTACCATTCTTTGAAATGACACTCAGAGATTTCATAACTGATCAAAGAAATCATAGCTAGCTTGCATTAATATCAACCTAATCTATACAAGGTAACAAAGAGCTTTATAAGTTCACAGGATCTCAAGCCTGAGAATATAATGTTGAACTTTTCACCAGTAACAGTAACAATTATTGATTTCAACAGAGCCTTAAGAGTGGAAGTATCAAGGCTTGGAAGTGTAATGAGAACTCCAGGTTATTATCCAGAAAGTGAAGACTGGAGAGATGGAGACTTACAGTTGGATTTAGGGGCTTTAACAGCAATAATAATAGAGTGCGAATGCCTCGCAACGATTACTACTCTAAAAGGTGCGAGAAGGATGCAATGCAAAGAATAAAGCAATTTATTGACAAAACAAGAGTGTATCAATCAATGAAGCAAATGGCGGAGTCAATATTAATAAAATCAAACTCAAGATCAAACATATCAATAGATTAGATAGATTTATGGTTAAGTAAGATAAACTTCAGACCTCTACCACATGACCCAAAAGTGCATTTTGAGTGATTAAATTAAATAAATTTACTATATATTTCATAGTATTATTAAATTAGATAGAATCTTGCTCTGGGGATATAATGTAACGAATCCTTACCAGGTCTATCTAGAACTCTATCCACAACCTAGTCACTAACGGCTAGGAAATGGAACACTGTTAGGAAACCAACAGTGAATCTTCTGACGAACAAATGTTCATAGAAGACAGTAAACCTATTTTGTTACAAAGCTAACTAATTATTGAATCAGATGAAGATTCATCAATGGAAATTGATGACAGGTACTACTAAATACTAACGAAACATCAACTCCAAACCATGAACCAAACACTCTTAATTGATGCAAGAAGAAACTACAAATTCATCAGTAGAGACTAAGCTTCAAACAAGTTCTGATTGATGACACCCAATTACTAGACAACCACAGAACTTTAAGAGACAAAAATCACAAAATCATTGCTAACTTTTTCTATCCCTCCCCCTCTCACTAAACAGACACAGATTGGATGTCTGAATAAGCAGATGAGGAAGAAGCCTACAAAGCTTTTTAGAAAGAACAAATTAGGTATAAGAACAGATACTACAGAAACCTCAAACTGTCTCAGAAGAAAAAATGCTTCTAAACACATCACCAGGAGACCCCTAAATTAAAACCCCAACTCTAAAATAACAATGGAACCTCACTACCCCTTTAACACAAGCCCAAGAGAAGAAAGAAACATCTCAACCAACACACAAATAGGTACAAGCTTTTCTACTTTATCTCCAATAGAAACTCCAAAAACAAAAAGTCTTCAATAGGAGACGTGTAAAAATAAGAAACTCATATACCTATCTTCCCAGCTTACCTTCCTAAGATATTGGAGGAATCACTCCAACTTACCTCAAAGATATTTGAAGAATCACCCAAGGTACTAAATAGGGAAGTCTGAGGAAAGTAGGTACTAAATAGGGTGTAAAAGTCGACAATAGAACCCATCATATCAGAAACTGAACAGAATCTGATAGAAGATTCGATTGATGATAAAACAATTTTATACCAACTCATGTACGATGGTGTCAGACCAGACATTTTACTAGAAACAGATAGAGTCTAAGTAACACTAACAACAAGTAAATACATCTAATTCACAAAGGAAGATATTAGATTTAAACTACTCTAAAGACTCATCAACTCCAAGAATTTAAGAGTCAACGCCCACTTCCAATAATGGGAGGTCTAACTCATTAACTAACTTAGCCCTCTATACTAAGGTGAGCTATAAATAAGAAGCATTAAGGAGAGAGTACTTCTCACCAACGATATTCAACAAAGTTCCCTAAAAAGATTACACGTTGGTATATCTCTTCCAAATTACCAAGAGCTCCCCTTCCAAGCAAATCTAAGACAAAGGAAAGAAAATAGAAAGAAAAGAAATGTCTCATGAAGATGACATAGAAGAAAATAAGCAATTTTAAGTGAATTAGGTTAATGGCCATATTAACTTTAATCACTGGAACTTATAAAAGGGCTTGTCCCTTATATATATTAACATATTATTGATCGGGGGTCCCCAGAGACCTCAATGTGATCACATTATTATTATTATTACTATATATTTCACATTAAAACCTATAAATAACCCCAATTCCTAACAAATTTCCTACAAATCAAAGCACTTATAAACCTCATTAAGGGGTTTTAGGGTTTAGAATGTCAAAGTTAATTAAAATTATCGAATTTATGTGAAATTTAAATTAAGTTATATAAAATTATAGTAATTTTAATTTATTTATAATGAAAGCTCAATTAACAATCTAAAGATGTTATATGAAATAGTAATAAGCACTTATTGAAGGCGGTTCTTTCTATATTAAAAAAATATTTAATTAAATATTAGTGAGGCGTAAAATATCACCATATTAAACTGTGAAATATATCGTTCTATGGCAAGCACAGGTGCTATAATTTATTCATCTGCTCGAGAGGCTAGTTTATATTTAAAAGATAGCACTATAGATTGTTAAAATTAAATGAGTTAATAGATTAATTTAATAATATATCACAGTCAAAACCCCAAAACCCCTTAGTGAGGTTTATAAGTGCTTTGATTTGTAGGGTATAGTTGGGGTCTTATTGGGGTTAGTTAAAAATATTAGGTCAATTTGGATGAGAAATATTTAGATTTACTTCTTAAGCTTAGGTATGGTTCGAGTATTTATATAGATTAAGTCAAACCAATATTGAATTATGCAGCTATAGCAAAGTTGTTACACAAGAGTGCCTCTACTGTTAGGCATCATTGCATGTTAGCTGTTTAGCATTTTAATTCTGGTACTCTAAAACATCCAGTAAGAAAATAAAAGTTCATTCAAACTCATATTGACTACTTCTGTGACTCTAAAACTTTAAAGTATTGGACACATTTTCCATTTCCATTAGACTAGCGAGCTGTAATGTTTCATCGCAGGTTTCTTGACATGCGTATCTCTCCTTAGAACATAGCCTACATTTATAGAAGAAATGGTATTATTTTCAAGACAGTAAACAGAGTGATTGATTTTACAGTGCCATTTTATAGTAATAATTTAAACTTTATATATGATTAAATGCAGAGAGGTATTACTTATAACATCAAGTTCATATACGCTGATGAAGCTGTATTCGCCTTCAACACCTTTATAAAAAAGTCTTTGTATAAGAATTATGATAATATATAAGTCTATGATTAAAAAGTGAAGGCAGTCACCCATCCAATTTAAGCTGGTATAAGTGAATAATCAGGATTAGAGAGTTTTGTTATTCACCCTCGCTCTATTAAGCGAGAGTAGTATATATAGTTCCTACATAAGTTGAGAGATAAATACAACGATTAGGAGATCATCCTGTTTGTTGATAACCTCTCAGTTCATAAGACGAAGGAATCTAAGAAAGCTTACGAAGAGTTAAATATAATTCCTGTATACAACGTTCCTTATAGCCCATAATTTAATAGAATTGAATTCTACTGGAGTTAAATCAAGACTCACCACAAGAAGTTGCTGTTGTATCATCTTATGCATGACTTGCCCATCGATACGGTAGACTTAATTCAAAGCAGCTGTAAGAGAGTGAGCGTAGATCAGACAACAATTTGTGCGAGAGAAGGTAGAATGAATGTTTATAAATAAGCTTTTTAAATTTTAATGAATGAATAAGTTCACATATTAAATTAAACCAGAAAGGGATTTGGCTTCTCTTCTTCTAATGGCTTGCTTGGGCCCATATTTCTTCTCTTAGTGCCAGCTCCTGCATCTTTGTTCATTTCATCTGTCAATTAAACATCTTAATAAATTCTCTTGCTCACCTCATGAATTGTCTGCGACTTTCTTTCTCTGTGAGCCTTTGCATTCTCTTTCATAAGATATATACTAGTGCCAGATTTTCCTACAAAGTTATAAGTCAAAGCTTACTTGAAAGATAAGGATGCTTCTTAAGTTCTTCTAGCCAAGCTGAGCTTATTAGAATGCCTTGCTTTTTCTAGTCCTCAGGATAGATAGAATATCATTTCTTATGTGCTTCTTCAATTTTACTCCGCTTTTATTTTACCAAGAACACCAAATAAAAAGTTCCTATTTGGTAGTTTATTAGAGAGTTGTTTCTTGGTAGGAATATAAACTTCCAACTCTTCACTTTTAATCGTATCCTCGTAGAGATTAGTGACTGAAATCTCTGGGTAATTTAGTATTTCTATCAACTTAATTTCATTGTTTTTTGAAAGCTTTCTTCTCATCACAGAGTATCACTTTTAAGAATGAGATTCTGGTACCTTCCATAGTTGGAAGGAATAAACCCGCTATATTATATGATTAAGTATATGTTACTTGCTACGATGTTGATTGAGGTATCGATAGAAATCTTCCTTTCTTTTAAATCTTGAGATCATTTCTTAAGCTACATTCCTCTTCATTGCAGTAATTATAGACTCCATCCTTGTTCCTTCTCTTCTTATTGAATTTCAAATTTTAATATATAGAGTTCTGGATCCTACTGTTTAAAATCTTAGTATTAAATATGGGCATCTTATAGGAGGTCAACCTGGTAAAGATACGTGGAGAAAGCTGGCAGAAGCTGTAACAAACTTCAGAGATGGAGCTCCATTTTTATCAATTTAGTTCCATTAAATTAGTACTAAATTTGTTTAAATTTAATTAGTACCGGTACTAAATTCGTTTAATTTTGATTGGTACCAATTTAATAGTACCAAAACTTAATTAGTACCTAGTTTTTAACTAATGAGGTTTTAATAGAAAAGTTCCAAAATTGCTCAAAACCTAATTAGGACCAGTACCAACCTGAATATTTTAATAGTTGGTACCAAAATTAAGAATATTAAGTATAAAAATAGGAAATTTATAGTTTTAAACTAAGTATAAATATAATCTTTTACATCTCAAAATCAACCAATTTTGTTGCTTTGGAAAGTATTAAACAGGTTTACTATATCTATTAAAGTTATTAGAGCTTTATAATAGAAATTTAAATTTGAGTTTAAACATGGCGGCTAACTTAAATGGTAAAGTAGTCTCTCTTGGAACTGGATAAATATACCTAAACTTTGGCTCAACTTAATAGCCTGAAATTATTTATGTTGATAGGGGGGTAGAGCTAAGAGCTCTTGAATTTGAAACAGAGGATTTTTATCATAGAATTATTAAATCAGAAGGAGAGTGCAGAGATAGGAGTTTAAACTTAAATTTATTATGTAGAGGAGCTAAATGAACAGCAACCAATCGAAAAGATAAAAGCATATCAATGTGAAGACTTCTAGAATATTTTCTCAACCGAACAAAGCTTGAAGAGACGCCTGAAAGAGGCACACTCTGACAAAGCCAAGATCTATTTGAAGCATGAAAAGGTAGATGGTAGGTATTAATGCACTAAATGCATGAAATAATATACTCACTCACCTAAAGTTAAAAGCCATATGCAAAACCATCACCTCAGAGAGCTCTTGATTGAAAATTAAGAGACTAAAATACTAGTACCAGCTAAAATAAAATCTAATACTCTTGAATAATAGAGAGAGCAGTAGAAACACAAGAGGCAGAAACGATTTGAATCGATGAACTAACCAGGAGGCAATACAATTTAAGCTTGCTTCTAAGCGAAAGCTATGAATATACCATCATTAAATGCAGTCGACTTCAGAACTTGTATTTAAAACTACTTTAGTATAAACGTGCCTGCAAAAGCAAAGCTTATAGAAGTTGATGAGTATGCATAAAAGGTGTATCCCTTCAGTTATCTTCTTAAGAATCTACAGTATTAGAACGAGTTTGCAAATGAATACATGTTTCTTAGAGAGGTCTAAAGAAAAGATTGCAAAAATTTACTTAAGTTGATGTCATATTAAGCTATTGTTTTATTGCACTAGGACTCAAGGAATTTGAAACGACTCTGAGAGACATAATCGATACCCCGATGATTTAAACGATATACTTTCAGATATGATAAAGGGTGTCAAGGAGTTGCATGACCTTGGGTATGTTCATAGAGATTTGAAGCCTGAAAATGTAATGCTAAACCTCTGCCCATTAGAAATAGTTGTAATCGATTTCAATAGAGCTTTAAGATAAGAAATCGTTACTTTAGCATAAGTTCTTGGGACTGCCAGATATTTCCCAATAAGAGAGAAATGGACAAATGGTACTGTCTAATGGGATGTTTGGGCAGTAGATGCAATAATATTAGAAGGTGATAAGGAAAGTATGTCTTATTTTGGTAGTAAACATGAAAAGCAATCAATAATTTTTTCTTAGTAACACATAAAGTAAGAAGATGTCTGCAAAGAAATTAAAAGCATAGTAGAGATGATAATCATGAAAGCTCCAAACTATCCTCGATAAGCATTAGATGATATACTTGACCCACTACATACAGCTAGATTCAAGAGGTACCACAAAGATAAGCAGATAAAATGTGTTTGTATTAAGTACACTAATACTTATTAAATATTCATTAAATTAATATAAAACCTCCAATTTCTCTACTAACCCAAATAAGACCCCACATATACCCTACAAATAAAAGCACTTATAAAACTCACTAAGGGGTATTGGGATTTTGAGTGTCTTATTTGAAATTTTTAAAATAATTTTACAGTTTATTTAAATTTTAATGAGTGGAGTTTAGCTTTACATCAAAGACACTATTTTGATGAATAAATCCAATATTATTTTTAATAAATTATATATAAATATGAATTCTTAAAGAAACATCTATAAGAACTGTATAAATGTATAAAAGTCAGGAATATACATTTTAGAAAAATCAAATATGTATGATGTTGATTCTACCTACACTAGTAATTAAATAATTAAATTGTGTTTTGCAAGTAATTTTTATATAATAATGACGGATTAACGGGAGGTGTTTTTTTGTTGTTTTCAAGCAAATTATCAATTGTGAATTCTAATTTCACGTAGAATTCTGCTAATCAAGGTGGAGTATTTTAGGTATCTTAAGATTCATTTTTAAACATAACTTCAAGCAAATTTTACTAAAACTAATAATTATATTGGAATTGATATACTTAAATATTTAATAAAATTTGACAATAATTCAGCAACTAAGTCTTCAGGAGTAATCTTTTTGACATTAAAATCTTTAAAAAATAGTTTTTTTTTTCTTATTTTTTCAATAATTATTTAATTTATTAAACATCAAATTCAACTTTCTCAATTAAAGACAGCACTTTTACAAACAACAAAGCTTAAGAGGCTTCATTCTCTGAAATTCTAGGTAGCAATACCTTGAAATATCTATAAATAACAAATTCATCTTTCATAAATAATACAGCGACAAAAAATACAATGACAATTAAGTACTCAAAGATAAAAATAACAAATTGTAGCTTTATTGATAATTAAGCCGAAATCCTCTCAAAGAATATATTTGTGGGGATGACAAGCATTGAAATTGACAATTGTATATTCAATATTGCTAAAATGAAGGAGATAGAGGTTTTTTTTTAATATTAAACGATATAATAAGTAAAGCCTTATTTAAAAATCAGTTTTTTAAAGAAAAGACATAAATATTTAATGAATATTAAATCTTGTAAAATTAATTAAGTTTTCTATATTTATTTTAGCTATAACAGCCTTACAAATTTTGATGAAAAACTTTCTAAAATAAATGATGAAAAAACAGTTGGTGCTTTATAAAATTTGAAATGATAATCAAATAAGAATAAGTATTAAATAATTCAAATTGCTTTTCTATCAGCTATTTATGATGTCAATCTTACAATAAACAATTCATCGTTTGAGAATGGTTTAGCCTATCAAGGGGGCACAATTTAAATTTCAGGAAATAGTTATGCAAGCATCTACAACTCAACTTTTACAAACAATCAAAACGCCAAAACCCTTTGAGTAGTTTGATTGAGTTTTTTATTGATAAAAAGTCGACTATTAGTGCAAACTTTATTAGGGTTTTAATAGGGTTTATGTATGGGATTAAATTTTAAATATTAGTATTTTAAGTGAGTATAAGCGAGGTTTTGGGTCTGTTTATATTTGTTTGTACATAGGTTTATTGTTTAAGTTGCGATATGGATGTGATGAATATAGTGAATAACTCAAGCCTGCTCTGAATTATATCTCTATAGCAAGGCTGCTCTATAAATCTCCAGCAACTGTGAGGTTTCACTGTCTATTAGCATTGAATTTAAAGAGATAGCAGCTTAATTCTAAGCTTAAGAGACACTTAAAGTTTTAGCAGCATCATATCGATTATCTTATAAATGATAAGACTCTTAAATACTGGGATCATTTCTCTCTATCCTATAGAGCTTTGATGTTTCATCGCCAATTTCCTGAGCTTCACATCTCTGCTTAATCGATAGCTAATATATTTAAAAAGAATGGAATATAATACAAAATAGTCAATCGCATTAAGAGAGTGATTGACTTTAATGTTCCATTTTAAGACTAATTTAAATTATATATTCAATTAAATGCAGAGGTCTTAAGAAAATAATATAAAGTTCATACACGCTGATAAGGCTGTATTTACATTCAATACCTTTAAATCAAGGTCTTGGTACAAGAGGTATAGTAATATATAAGTTTATGACTAAAAAGTTAAGGTGTAAACTCATGCTATTCTTGGTGGAATAAGTGAAGATAGTGGCCTCGAAATTATGTTATTCACCCTCGTTCTATAAAGACTGAATAATATATTAAGTTCTTACAATAACTCAGAGACATATATGCTGACTAGGAGATTATTCTGTTCGTTGATTACTTGTCAGTTCATAAAACTAAAGACTCAAGGAAGGAATATGAAAGGCTAAATATAACACCTGCATTTAATGTTTCTTACACCCCTAAGCTTAATGGAATTGAATTATATTGGGAGTTATTGAAAGGCCAATACAAGAAAATTTTACTCTATCACTTGATGCACGACTTAAAGATAGATACAGTCGATTTTATAAAGAGTGCTGTCTCTTACTCAATTCATGTTTTACTTGGGACTTTCTCTCTCTGTTTAATTTGCTGCGCTCTTTAATCAAGTATATGGCAGTGCCAGGTTTTTCTATATAGTGAGAAGAGTATGCTTACTTGAGATGAAAGGATGTTTTTGAAGTTCCTACAGCCAGATGTCACTTATTTTTATTCCTTACTTCTCTTTTTTTCAGGAGATATGCTGTATCATTTTTGTGAGCTTCTTAAATAGCTTCATTTAAGTACTCAGGTTTCAGAGTTGCAAGAACACCAAAGAAAAAGTTTCTCTCTGGCAGCTTATTAAAGAGCTGTAATTTTGATGGTAGGTAGAGAGCAACATCTGGATTACTCAAAGCATCATTGTAGAGATATGTTACGTATATTTCAGGGGAGTTAGGAATTTCAATCATCCCAATTTTATTAGACTTAAATGCTTTTTTCTTTTCACTCAGTAATGCTTTTAAGAATGATATTTTAGTTCCTTCCTGGGTTGGCAAGAACAATCTAACTATAGTTAATCTATTAGTTTACCTTGCTAAACCAAGTATCTATAGAGGTCCTCTTTACTTCGAAAATTTCCTAATAAATCTTGAGATTAAATTCTCTTCATTGCATCATTCATAGACTCCATTTTGCTTCCTCTTTCTAGAAATGTTAATGAAATTTAAAATTATGGATATCCATTCTAAGTTTATTAACATCTTATTACTTAATAGGGAGGACCTACTGGAGTTCAACCTTGAAAAGATATGAGGAGAAGCATTGAAAAACTTGCTCCAAGTTTCACAGATTGATTTCCATTTTTATCAATCTATCTCCATTAAATTGCTCCTAATAATGTTTAATTATTTTAGAGGTCCTCCAAATTAAGTTCAAACTTGATTTGGAGGACCTCCTAGAGAAACAAAACTTCATTAGGAGTATTCTAATTTACTAAAATGTATATAATAATTATAAAATATGTCAACTTACAGTTTTTTATGGTTAGTTAATTTTCTTACCTCTCAGTATAGAAGTTACAAGAGTGTCTTATACTCTGCTATTATAGTTTACATTGGTATATTTTATCATTATTATAATAAAATATATCAGCAAACTAAAATGAGCGCTAACCTTTTGAGAAGAGCGGCATTACTTGGATCAAGTCAATAAAAGTTATCATTCCAGCAACAACAAAAAAGTAGAGACCACAGACAATTGTACTCAGTGGGAGCCTACTTATGACAACTTTGACCAGTCTAGCTTCGAGAATTAAATATAAATTAAGTAGGAAGTTATCAAAGAAGCTTTGCAAATTGAGAAGGAGTTTAAACAACCAGCCATACAGCATTAATAAATACCAGCAAAAGTTGACGATTAATGCAAAGAATGCAATAAAGTTTTTCCTTTTAAGTTAATTTATAAGAGACTCCCGAGAGATATGCACAACGATATGCCATAGTTTTATCTCAAGCATTAAATTAAAGATGGGAAATATGTCTGTGAGTTCTGTGAGAAGCCATATTCTTATACTAGAGACCTCAAAGTGCACTTAAAGAAAAAGCACAATCAAAGTTTTGTCTTTATTCATGAACCTACAGGAAATAGATTCCTCTAAAAGAGAAGATCAAGAAACCCAGTGGAGTCTCTTAGTGTTGAAGTCTAGAAGTAAGTTAAAATGAAGAAAGCAGTCAAGAACTTTCCAGTCTCTGATATCAATAAAATCATGGTTAAAATAGAGGCAATGAAGATTCCTATATTAAAAATTATTGACTTAGATATAGAGAAGATAGTCATTACAGATGACTAATATGCTTACAAGATATATCCTTTCAATTACTTCCTTGCTGATGACAAGTTCCAAATGGAATTTGCTAATGAGTATTATGCTCTTTAAAAGGCAAAGTTAAATGAGTGCAGGCATATCATCTAGCTTGATGCTATTTTACTTGGTAAAGATCATGTAGCCTTCAGGCTTCCTTTACTTGAAATGACTTACAGAGAATTCTTATCTGACAATAGATGTCAGAGATAAATTAGCTAGATAGTATAGCAGATAGTTGAAGGGATTGAAGAGCTTCACAAGCTAGGTTATTTTCATAGAGACTTAAAGCCAGAGAACATCATGATGAACTTTCAGCCTCTTAGAGTTTATATTATAGACTTCAACAGAGCTCAAAGAGTTCAAGCATCTGCATAAGGAAATTTATACGGCAATCCTGGGTATTTTCCAGAGATAGATGATTGGAAGGATGGAGAAACTTAATGGAATATCTGGGCTCTAGCAGTAATAATAATAGAGAGCGACATGATAAGAAACGATTACTTTAGCTTAGGTGAGAGAGATTCTAAGCTGAGAATCAAACAACATCTGGATAAATACAAGATAAACGGAGGCCTAAGAGACCTTGCTTACTAAGCTATCATCAAGCCAGACAAGGAAAATGAAGTAACAATAGACTCAAATCAAACAACATCTTAAAAAGATAAAATTTAGAGAACTACCACATGTCTCTAAGCTTATGTTTGTGTGAAAATATTTAAAAACTCGCTTGTTATACTCACTTAAATTATTAATATTTAAAAATTAAACCCCTACATAAACCCTATTAAAACCCAAATAAAGTATGCACTAATAGTCTACTTTTATCAATCAAAAACTCAATCAGACTACTGAAAGGTTTTAGAGTTTTGAATGCAGCTTAATTACTAGGTGGAGCCATCTATGCAACAAGATATAATTAGTTCAATATAACCGCCTGTTAGTTTTTATTAAATCAAGTTATTATCATAAATCACTAAAATATATAATAGTTCTTAGATAATTATGGAAGGGATTATGGGGACGACATTTATGTACAAAATTCAGAGAATTTGATAACAGTTTCCCAAACTTACTTTAGAAATTCAGTTGGGAAATAAGCTATCTATGCAATAAAATAGTACATATATATATTTCATTAAATGCATATTATTATAATTATTATTAATAACATGATATTAAAGAAATCAATATTTTATAATTAATGCAGATAAAGCTTCGGTTAAATTAATAAATACAAAGGTAGAAGATATATAAAATAAAAATACAGACCAATAAAATTTAGGGGGAGCTGCTATGTTTTTAAATTGCTAGTCACTTGAAATAAATAATTGTGAATTCAAAAATATCAGTTCATATGAAGGAGGTGCAATTTAATTAATCAAATCCGAATAATTAAATATATAAAAGCATATATAAAATTTATAATTTTATTGTAGAGAATTATAATTGAATTTATATACGCGAGTCAGAAGATAGTAAACATTTGGCTTCTAATTATTCCTCATCTCAAAAATACAAAATATCTAATAGTACATTTGCAAATTTTAGAAAAATTCCTTGTTTTTTAATATTTTTAATTGTATAAATTGTTCATCATCAAATTAAAAACCCCAAAATCATTTTTATTCTATTTAATATCAATAAAATTTTTTAAATACATAGATTTATAGACATTATCTATTTTATGTGAGTCTCTAAGAATAATTTTCTATAACTATATTATTTAAAATTGTCATTCTTTTTTTTTAAAAATAGCTTTTGGAATTTAAAATGGAGGTGCTGTTTATTTAAACAACCCTCAATCATTATTGATTTAAAATACAACTTTTTTTAATAACACTCAAAACCCCAACACCCTATCACGAATTTTATTCAACTTATTTTTTCATGAATACTTTTAAGCATACTCTTATAGATTAATTTCAGACATTTAAGTTTTAATTTAGAACTTTGAATAAGAATAAAAAGGCTAGTTTTATAATTATTTTCATAAACATAATCATAAAGTCATGTTGCTATTTTAAGAATATTTTTTAAAGTTAATGATTTTTTGTGTATAATTTAACTTGAATTCATTGCTTTTATGAAGGTTGAGTATAAAAATTTTCATTACTGTCCAATGCATGCATTATTATATTATTTATCAAAATATTGCTTGATTCTTTACTTAGAATCTCTCTCAATCATGCAGATAAAGTAATCGTTTTATGGTATGTTACTCTCAATAGTTATTGCTGCTAGTGCCCATAAAACCTATGAAGTGTCTCCGTCTCTTCAATTCCTTGACTCTCTTGGAATATATGGAGTACCTTATACATTTCTTAATGCAGATGCTTATTTTAGTTTGTTAAAATCAATTATATATACTAGACTCTTAGAGGTTGAAAGTTAATCATTATATCTTCTGTCCTTGTGTTTATGAACGTAAAAGAGTTTGTGAACCTTTTCAATACCCTGAACTATTTACTGTGCAAACTAGGCAGTGTAACTTTGGCATTTTTTTGTTAGATCAAAATTTTTGTTATATATTTCATGGAAAAACAAAATAAAAATTTTCTATTTAGTCCTTTATTATAAGTTAAATTAAATTAAATTAGTGAAGGGTTATTGGAGTTTATACTGCTTACCAACAAGAAAATATCAAAATTATTTAATAGATATACAAGAATAAATTATAAATTATTTTTAAAATGTTAAAACTACTGGAAATGGTGGAGCTGTATTTTACACATGCAGTAGTTATAAGGGATTATGCTCTGTACAAATTTCAGATAATAACTAATTTATTATAAAATATATAGATTAAAGATTTATTTTATTTCATTTATAAAAAACTATGATATAAAACTCAATAATCTTTTGTTAATAATATTAACAATTTATTCTCAATAAAGCAGGTATTTAAGGAGGTGCGATATACTGGAATGAAAAAGAACCAATAATTAATTAAACTATACTTATTGAATCACTTGCTAAGCATCAATATGTTTCAAACTCAGAAAGATCTGTAAATAAAATTACTACAAATTACATTCATTTATTTAATTAATTAGTTATTGAAATTAATTTAATCTCAAATGTTCATTAATAACACTGCTGGTTAATATGGGGATATCATTGCTAGCTTTCCGCAGAGATTAGCAGAAATAAACGAAACTATATATAATTAGCAACTAATTTAACAAGGAGTTATAACTTAAGATGATCTGTAGAGAATGAGGAGACAGTTAAATGAAGCTAATGATAAAGATTTATTTATAAATAAACACTCCTACTATTTTTTTTGAAATTCAAAAGAAAAAAATGTTACAAGAGATTGTAGGTATTTTGAATTGATTTTAAAAATGAAATTAATTATTCAAAATTAATATCATATTTAATAATACTAGACTCAAAATTTCATTACATTAATATTTATTACGGAGATATTTCTTTTAATAAATTATTATTGATGATTTACATTTTAAAAAAAATCTTATTAAAATCTTTAAATTTATTTGAAATTTTCTTTAAATTAATTAATATATTAATTAATGATAAAGAATTAAGAAGTAAAAGGGTTTTAGTAGAAATGAATAACTATAAGTATAGCTAATAAAATCTACTTGAATCAGTTTTAAGTTAATTCAGAAGTGGAGGGTATATAAATACCACTTACTTGGCAATAGTTGATAAATATGATTAAATAGTCGGATCAGATTACTTATAAATTTCATAATTATTAATATCCTCCTATAGTAGAGGGAACGAACAGTTTCAATCTATAATTGTTAATTTAAATTAAACTTTTATATTTCTTTATTTATAAAAAGTCATGTTTAACAAAATATTTGTATATTAAATGCTCAAGCAGGAGTTGTGAAAATTGAAAACATAATGTTTTATTCTACTCCTGGGTATAACTAAAGCATTATAATTTTAAGTGATGGCATAAGTCTTAAGAAAGAATCGAATATCTAATTAATGAAAGAACTAAATCAAATCTTCAATTAATAATAATAGTTTTAGTATATTAATTACAACTTCTTTTTCATTAAAATTAAAATCGACTTAAATTATAGGTTGAAGATTTCCTTGAGAAAGTGTTAAATGGGGGAATTGTTTACTTAAGCAGGAAAATGTACATAATGTAATCCAGGCTACTCACTGAAAAATATGAGTGAACCCAGCATTTGTGACGAGTGCCCCGATCAAAAAGCTTTTTGTCTTGGAGGGGCGTTTATTGGCCCCAAACCTGGCTTTTGGAGAAAGAGTTATTACACAGATACAATTATGATAAATTTGACGAAGAATAGGTAAATTCATAATTTTATATATTATATCAAATACTTAAAAAATTTGATATATAAATGAGCTGTGTCGATCACAAAAAATTTAAGGTACAAAAATTATATTTAAGCTTTATTTTTATAACAATCGTAAGTAACTGTCATGAAATATCTTTGACCTAAACTGAAGGATTTGAGATGCTAAGAAAAAAGTGAAAAAGGCACAAAAATTGAATATTTGTGAGATTTATTTATGATAATGCATATAAATAAGTATTCTCACTTTGACATTTTCTAAATTATCAGGAACTATTGATTTTAAACCTTTTAAAATTGTTATTACTATCTATTTTCCTTAAAATTTATCATAAATTATAGAGTGTCTTAATTATATATTAAAGGTAAAATTAAGACTATTATATCTTAAGATAAATATTTGAAAAAAATATCTGTATAAACCAGCATGTCTAGGAATGTAGTCTCCAAACTACAATCCAACAGGAGATTGTTTTACAGGATATTAAGGTATTCATAACCCCAAAACCTTTTTAGGAGCCTGCTTAAATATTTGATTAATAAAAGTTGAAAATTTGAGCGTACTTAGATAAAAATGGAAATCAAAATCTTTAAAAAAAGGATTCATAGGAGTTAAGAGCTTGATGAAACTTAAAGAATCCTTATATATTATTCACTATTTACCTTATTCAGGTTTGACGTCTAAAGTGAATTTTCCTATTTCGTAGTAAGAATATAATTAAATTAGAATGTAAATTTTCATAATTTTGAATTTAATAATTATTCTTGAAAGTCAAAGCAATGTAGAGTCTATGAATGATGTAGTTAGAAAATAAAAAATATAAAGATTTGATAGAAATATTTAGTAGTTAAGAAAAATTATATAAATTTTATGTATAGCAATATACTAATTTAAATTGAACTTTTAAGTTAACTATAGTTGAGTTGTTCTTGTCAATCTTTAAAAAAGGAAACTAATTATCAACTTGCTTAGTTAAGAGAAAAACTTTTAGGATTTATGATTTATAGCTTATTAAAACTCCTATAGACCAAGAAATCTCAGTTAAAAAATTTCTATTTTCAAGTAATAAGTTTTCTTAATTTGACTATTTTCCTACTTTTAAATTACAATTCCCTAAAAAAAATGTTTAAGACTTTTTTTTAGAGTTCTTTTGGAATTCAAAAAACCGATAAACTTAAATGAAGTATTTTTAGAAGCTTTAGTAAATGATATAACATCTTTTCTAGAGGTAAAGAGTAGTATCGGGTCATAATAAGTGACATGAGACCTTTGGGTTAGGAAGTTCAAAAACTTCAAGAATCTAGCATCCTTGAAGTCTAATCTTTACACTTATGATTTTATTCTTTAATATTATAATCTTCAATTATATTTTCAATATTAATTATTTAAAAACTAATATATCATCCAATATTTATAAAGTAAAAGTGAATAACATAAGTCTCAAGGCCTCTATCTTCACTGATCCCACCAAGGATTGCCTGAGTTTAAACCTTTATCTTTTGATCATAAATTTCTATATTACTATACCTCTTGTACCAAGACCTTTATATAATGGTATTGAATGTAAATACAGCTTCATCAGCGTGTATGCACTTTATATTATGCTCTTAAGACCTCTGCATTTAATCGAATATATAATTTAAATTAGTCTTATAAAATGGAATCAATCACTCTTTTTATGCGATTGACTGTCTTGTAAGATATACCATTCTTTTTATAGATATTAGCTATGGATTATGCAGAGATTGAAGTTCAAGAAAATGGCGATGGAACATAGTAGCTATTCTGGGATTGGACAAGTAGAAAATAGAACAATTCATAATAGGCTTTTCATTATTCTAATATTACAATATTAGATTTGAGTATTAATTCTTAATTATAATTTTTTATATTACTCAAAATATGGAGCATATAAACAAAAAAGATATAAATTTCAGACATAAATTTCTAATTTATTTAACAACAATTTCTAATTTATTCAACATCAATTATAACTATTGCTTCATTTATAACAATAACAGTCAATAGAACGACTATGTAATTGCTGAAGATGCAAGACTGATATCATCAGAAAATATTTAATTGCCACAAATTTGGCTGCCTTTAACTTTGAATTAAAATAGGAATGCCTGGAGTTTATTCCACCACAATAATAAGATTAATAAAGATGATTATGATAAATATTTAAAAGTCTTTTAGGCTAAGATGGAAGTTGCTATCTTTTCATATTCAAGTCAAACAGGCAGTGAAATTTTATAGGATGAGGAAATTTTTGAGCACCCTTGCTAAAGAGGTGTAATTCAACATATTATTAAGTTGTTTACCATTGTATTTACATTCTAAACTCAACTTAAGAACACGTCTATCAAAACACAATCATGTTTTTACCCCAAAACCTCTCATTTACATAATATATTAATTAAATTTAAATTCTAATCCCTTGCATAAACCCAATAAAAATTCAAAAGAAATATGCCAGCCTACTTTAATCAATAAAATAACTTAAAAAAACTATTGAAGGGGATATGGGTTTTAATTTTGTGTTCTGATTGCTAAAATGACTTTTCAAGAGCTGGAGAATTCAATATTTAATTTTTTTTAAAAAGAAATTAGTTATTTATCACTGAATTCAAGTTAATTTATTAAAATTCTAATGCTCTAAATGCCCCTCATATCAAATCAACATAGTGAGATTAAAAATATAAATTATTTATTTTTTTTAAAAAATTGATTATTTTTCACACTTCTTGGAGTACTTTTTATACTTATATTAATGATCCGTTCAACATTAATGGGTGCCCATGATAAAACAAATATAGCCAATATATATTAGAAGATATTAATGAATCATTTTTAGTTGCTATTGATGGCATCTAGCTTTGAATTTGAATGGTCAAAATTAATTTTAATGGGTATTTACATTGCCAGCTCAAAAAAATGACACCTGCTCACAAATGTTTTTATACCATTAAATGTAACTTCATGATATCACAAGCGATTTCACTAGCTCTCAAATGACAACAGAGATTCAAAATATCATTCCTAAAATTACAATTGATGTTCACCGATAATTATTCTAATATTATTTTTGTTTTAAAAAACCTTTATTTTGGGTATTGATAATTCAATAGAATGCAAAGTTCGTAACTCAAATCAACAATATTTAGTTGAGGCAATTGTTAGTCATCTAAAAATTAGATAGTAGTTTTAAATGAATATTTATCAATATAATCGAGATGAATTGGTCAGACTCTTTGTAAATAAAATTTCAAAAAGATAAAAATGAAAAAAATCTTTATATTTAAAAAAGAAAATTATCATTTAAAGAATTCAAATGTTTTAGCATGAATTTAATGTGAGTTCAGTTTGATTTTGCATTATCAATCAATCATAAATAATATATTCAGATTTAAAAATCCAATATATGTATTTATATGTATTTTACTAAAACTTAAGTTTAAAAGATGAATAATTAGTTATTAATCTAAAGATTTTAAATTTTTAAATCAATTCCAAATCTATTTAATGTCTAATGCAATTGTAAATTATATCACTTTTTAAATTAATGAGCATGCTACAGAATGTAATATATTTAATTCAGGTTATTTACGATTATATTACCAACATCGAGTGAGTGTGTCGAAATATATTGTAATTCTAATGCATTTAAACCGAGAACTTTTATTAATTGAATAGATAGAAATTAATAATCAAACATGTGAATTACTAATATAATTTTTTTTATAAATTAAAGAAAAGTCTTTTTAATAAGATTTTTAACAGAGTCATATAAGTTTCATCCTTATAAATATAACCTGGATAATAAAAAGGAGTATTTTTATATTAAGTTTTAAAAAAGTAAAAATGTATAGCTCCTTTAATATAAGCTAGTACGAAAAATAAAATAAATATAAAACTAGTTTCGAACATAATTTTATAGAAGTTTGAGAATCTTAACTGTGACAATTACATTATTGACTATACATTGAAATTTATTATAAGAAAAAACATCTTCTTTAGATTTGGAATTATGTAAGTTTAGATTAAAAAATGGGCAATGTTATTGTTTTAAAATTTATAGTATATCATATAGGATAACTCTTTAGAAAAATACAAATGAAGTCCAAAAATAGCATTAAATGGGATGTCAATCTTGTCAATCTTTTAAATCTAAATAAATTCATTTATTAAACATTAGCAAATGAATGAGTATTCTTATTAATTAAACTTGTTTAAATAAAGAACTTTGTATTTCATTAATATGTGAAAGCGTAATAAGTTTAAAATTTCATTAAAGATACACAATAAAAATAATTTCGTTATGCTCCTGATGATTCGTGAAAATTGATGAAGTTACTTGTAAATTAATAACTTTTTTAGTGGGCTTCTGACGACATCCAAGAGATCTTGACATTATCCTGTGAGCTTTGGACGCATTTGTGAGCTCACAATGTCACTTGTGAACTGGTAACGTCATTACCCGATTTTAATATATTTTAAATAAAATAATAAAATAGGTCTTAACAATTAGTTGACTTTTTCACCTAAACTAAACAAGCTGCTACTGTATCAACTCAAATAATTAGCATTTACAAAAATAACTGGATTTTTTATATTTTATGAATAATTTTACATTAACTATGTGATTTGAATTAAAACTATTTATTATTCATTTAAAATAAGTACTTAAAGCAAAATTATTGGAATAAAAATTTTAAATAATCTGTTTTACTAATTGACTGCTTCCTTAATCAAAAGAATGATGAAAATAGCAAACTTCCAGAAAATAGAGTTTTCTTTATCAAATTATTGATAAATATTAACTTTTAATAATTGTAATAGTTATCAAAAATCATTAATAAAATTAATCCTTAAGCATTTATTTTGTAATAGTGATAATTGCATTGCTTCCATTCAAAACCCCAAAACCCCTTAGTGAGGTTTATAAGTGCTTTGATTTTTAGGGTATAGTTGGGGTATTATTGGAGTAAGTTAAGAATTTAGGCCAATTTACAAAATAAGATAAAGAAATTAGCAAAATTTAGGGACAATTTATGATGAGAAATATTTAGATTTACTTCTTAAGCTTTATGGTAAAAGTATTAATATAGACTTTGTCAAACCAGTACTGAATTATGCAGCTATAGCAAAGCTCTTACACAAGAGTGCCTCTACTGTTAGGTATCACCGCATGTTAGCTATTTAGCATTTTAATTCTGGTACTTGAAAACATCCAGTAAGAAAATAAAAGTTCACTTTGACCCATATTGACTACCTCTTTGACTCTAAGACTTTAAAGTATTGGGCACACTTTCCTCTTGACTAGCGAGCTGTTATGTTCATCGCTGGTTTCCTGACATGCGTATCTCTCCTTAAACTATAGCCAACATTTATAGAAGAAATGGTATTACTTTCAAGACTGTCAACAGAGTGAAGATAGTGATTGATTTTACAGGGCCATTTTATAGTAATAATTAAAACTATATATATGATCAAATGCAGAGGACTATTGACAATAACATCAAGTTCATACACGCTGATGAAGCTGGGTTTACCTTCAACACCTTTATTAATTAGTCTTGGTAAAAGAAGTATGATAATATAGAAGTCTATGATTAGAAAGTAAAGTTTGTAACCCATGCAATTTAAGCAGGTATTGGTGAAGAGTCTGTCTTAGAAAGTTATGTTATTCATCCTCGCTCTATTAAGTAGAGAAGTACGTAGAGTTCCTATATAAATTGAGAGATAAATAGAAGATTATCCTGTTCGTTGACAACCTCTCAATTCATAAGACTAAGGAGTCTAAGAAAGCTTATGAAGAGTTAAACATAACTCCTGTATATAAAGTTCCTATAGCCCACAGTTTAATGGAATCGAATTCTATTGGAGTTAAATTAAGACTCACTAAAAGAAACTGCTGCTGCTGGATCACCTTCTGAATGACTTGTCCATCGATACAGAAGACTTGATTCATAGTAGCTGCAAGAGAGTAAGCATAGATAAGACAACATAGTTTGTGCGAGAGAAGGAAGAATGAATGTTTCTAAATAAGTTTAAGATTTAAATGAATGAATAATTAACCCAGAAAGGGAGTAGACTTCTCCTTCTTCTCCACTTCTTATAGCTTGCTTGGGCCCATATTTCTTCTCTCAGTGCCAGCTCCTGCATCTATGTTTATTTAATCTGGCTATTGAATATAAAGTCTCTTGCTCCCTTCATGAATAATCTATGACTTTCTCTCTCTCTATGAACCTTTGCATGTTCTTTCATTAGGAATATATCTGTTCCAGGTCTCCCTACAAAGTTATGTGTTAAAGCTTACTAGAGAGAAATGGATGCTTCTTAAGCTCGGGGAGCCAGGTCGCTTATTAGTATGCCTTGCTTCTTTTAATCTTCAGAAGAAATAATGTAGCGTTTTTGTGAGCTTATTCAATGATCTCTTTGAGATAACTCTTTCTTAAAGTGCCAAGAACACCAAAGAAGAAGCTCCTTTCTGGAAGTCTTTTAGAGAGTTGTTTCTTGGCAGGAAGATAAACTTCCAACTCTTCATCTTACATCGCATCCTCGAAGAGATTAGTGACTGAAATCTCTGGGTAGTTTGGTATATCTATCAACTTTATTTCATTGTTTTTGAAGACTTTCTGCTCATCTCAGAGTATAGCTTTTAAGAATGAAATTTTGGTATCTTCCATCCTTGGTATCAATAAACCCACTATAGTATATGATTAAGTATATGTCTCATGCTTAACATGCTGAGTAAGGTATCGATAGAGATTTTCCTTGCTTCTAAATCTTGAGATCATTTCTTAAGCTTCAACCCTCTACATTGCAGTACTTATAGACTCCATCCTTGTTCCTTATTTTCTTCTTGAATTTCAAATTTTAATATATATAGTGCTGGATCCTACTGCTTAAAATCTTAGTATTAAATATGGGCATCATATAGGAGGTCAACCTGGTAAAGATACGTGGAGAAAGCTGGAAAAAGCTGTAACAAACTTCTGAGATTGAGCTCCATTTTCATCAATTTAATTTCATTAAATTAGTAATAAATTTGTATAAATTTAATTAGTACTGGTGCTAATTCCGTTTAATTTTGATTGGTACCAATTTAATAGTACCAAAACTTAATTAGTTCCTAGTTTTTAACTAATGAGGTTTTAATAGAAAAGTTCCAAAATGGTTCAAAACCTAATTGGTACCAGTACTAACCTGAATTTTATCTATGTTAGTACCAAAATTAAAAATATTAAGCATAAAATTAGAAAATTTATAGTTTTAAACTAAGTATAAATATGATCTCTAACACCTAAGAATCAACTATTATGTTGAAGTGCCAGCTTCTATACAAAGTTAGTATTACCAATGAGGTTTTTACTTATTAATAATAGAAATTTAAATTTGAATTTAAACATGATGGCAAACTTAAATAGCAAAGCAGTCTCTCTTGGCAGTAAATAATCTTTTTTAAACTTTGTCTAAACTAAGAAGCCAGATATAATCTAAATTGAAAAGGAGCCTGAGCTTATAGCTCTTGAGTTTGAATCAGAGGTGTTTGTTCTAGAAATAAATATCATGAAGTAGAGATGGGTATTTAAACGCTAATCGAAGATGTTGAGGAGTTAAAAGAACAGCTCCCAGTTGAAAAGGTTCAAGTATTTTAATGTGATAAATGCTAAAATTTCTTCTCAACTGATTCTAGCTTGAAGAGACACATCAAAGAAATACACTCTAGTAGACTAACAACTACTTCAAACATGATAAAGTCGATGGCAGGTATTAATGCACAACTTGTATGAAGTCCTATACCCATTCAGCAAAAGTGAAGAAGCACATGCAAAAGCATCACTTAAGCGAATTCTTGATCAAGATAAAGAAACTTAAAAGCTTATAGCTGCCAAGAGAAAGTCTAATACTATTGAGTCATAAAGAGACTGACAGGAGTGACTCAAGAGTTAGAAGCTGCATGAGTTGATGAATCAACCTGTAGAAAACACACTATATTAGCATGCTTATAAGCCAAATCTATGAACATACCTGGATTAAATGCAATTGATATAAGCAGTTGTATTGATAACTATTTGCAAATTAGCGTTCCTGCAAAACCAAAACTTATTGTAATTGATGATTATGCATATTAAATTAGAAAGTTATAAGGATAGGGTGAACAACAGGGGCCTAGGCTGGAGACTTCTAATAGAGATTTCTTCTACAATAAGGCCTTCTGAGGGTAGGCATGGGGTTTCTGGGTTCACTGAATTAGGGCCAGTCGGCGGGGTTCAATCTGTCAGTTCCTAAACTCCTCGAGTTGACTAGACCATAAGGATTTTACTGCAATAGATGACTACCTGGCGTGAGTTCAGCTTCCTAGGTAATAGGGAGCAGGATGAAGGTGATGCTCAGCCTTCAAAAGTGAGAAGATGAGAACCATAAGAAGACAACGATAATGATTTTCCTCCCACACCAGGTCGGGTTAAAAGGCTATCACATCGAAAGGACAGAGACTACTATCTCAGCAGCGGTGAAACCTGGTAAGAGTTTTCACAAGACTCCCCTTTAATTGTTTAAAGGAAGCAGATCTCTTAGAGCTCTGCGGGGGATACTCCTAGTCAATAGCTAGGCTTTTATCTCGTATGCATCTCGGTACAAGAGAGAAGAGGAATGGGGGGTGAGGTGGTTTTTGAAGTTTTTCTAGTTCACGACTTGCCACGTCTTTGATTGCCACGTCAACTCATTTCAGATTTGTCTACGTCACGACTAAAATTGATGATATGATTTTAGTATTAAACAGTGAATTGTTAAATATATTAATTTTGAGTATAACTCGTCAATCATCATCATGATTATGCATAAAAGGTGTATCCTTACAGCTATCTACTTAAGAATGAGTAGTACCAAAAAGAGTTTGCTAACGAATACATGATTCTTAGAGAGGCTTAGAGAAGAGATTGCAAGAACTTGCTTAAGCTAAATAGTGTCATTTTAAGCTACGGTTATATCGCATCAAGGCTTTAGAAATATGATTGACTCTGAGAGATTATCTGAATCATAACAGTTACCCAGATGATTTGAATAATATAATATCAGATATGATATAGGGTATAAAGGAGTTGCATGAACTTGGATATGTTCATAGAGATTTGAAGCCTGAAAATGTTGTGGTTAACCTCTGCCCTTTAGAAGTAGTTGTTATAAATTTCAACAGAGCATTAAGATAAGAAATCGTAATCTTAGCAAAGGTTCTCGGGACACCTGGATAATTCCCAATCAGAGAGATATGGACTAATGGCTCTGTTTAGTGGGATGTATGGGCCATTGGAGCTATTATATTAGAGAATGATATGGAAAGTATGGCTTACTTTGGTACAAAGTTTGAAAAATAATCAATAAGTTAAGCTTAGAAGCATATCAAGCAAGAAATTGTATGCAAGGAAATAAAAAAGATAGTAGAGATGATGATAATCAGTGCTTCCTCCTATCCAAGGAAAACATTGGATGTAATACTTGTGCCACTTAAGAGAGCATGATTTCAGAGGTATAACAAAGACAAGCAAATAAAATTCGTTTGAATTATATAACCAAATATTCATTAAATATACATTAAATTCACAAAAAACTGAGTTTTCTCTACTAACCCCAATAAGTCCCCAAATATACCATTCAAATCAAAGCGCTTATAAATCTCAATAAGGGGTTTTAGGGTCTTGATTAGTAATAAGTGTTATTTGTGTAATAACATGGTAAATAATCAAGCTAAACTTTATAATAATTGATAAATAGTAAATATATACAAGATTAATATTTCTTAAATAGATTTGATTTTAATAGGAAAGAAAATTGATTTGTTAAATAGATCAATTTCAAGTATAGTCATAGTACTCTTCCTCATTAAAAACTCAAAACCCCTTAATTGTGTTTACAAATGCCTTGATTTTAATGGAATTTGTTAAGGATTAGGGCCATTAATAATTGCGAGAAATAATTACAAGCTTTTTTTTGGATTTTTTTATGAATAATAAATAAATTGAGTGCTTATGCTTCTTTATGGATGTGATGTATTGAGTGAATAAGTCAAACCAGTACTTGAACTGCAGTTCAATTCCACTGCCTTAAAGCTGTATAAATAAAGCAAAAATAACTCAATTGTTAATCTAAGAGTAGGTTAAAATTCTTATGTAAGCATATTAACTATTTTCACAATAAAAAACTTTGAAGTATTGGGCTCACTTCTTTCTCGAACAACGTTCTACTATATTTGATTGTTAGCTACCTGTGTTAAAGAAATCTGCATAATATGTTGCAAACATTTATAAATGAAACGGTATCTCTTACAAAGGTGTGAATCGTAGCAAGAGTGATTGATTTCACTCTGCCATTTTACAACAATAACCTTAATTATATTTATTATAAAATGCAGAGAGCTCAATAGAATAATATTAAGTTTGTACATGCTGACGAAGCTGTGTTTGACTTCAAAACTTTTTTTCTAGAATTCTTGGTATAAGAGACATAGTAATAAAGAATTATATGACTAGAAAGTCAAGGTAAAATAGTTGCCAATCCTTGGAAGTATAAGCAAGGATGTTGGGTTATTACTTTTATTATAGAACCTCTCTATAAAGAAAGGTCAGAATTAAAAGTTCTTAAAGAAACTGAGAGAAAAGTACACTGACTTAGCTATATAACAATCGTTGATAATCTTTTTGAGCACTAGACCAAAAAACTAAAAAGAGGTATGAAAAAATTAAAATACCACAATTGTTTAATGTATATTACAGCCCGCATCTTAATTGAATTGAATTCTACTGAGGTATATAAAAGGTCATTACAAGAAACTGGTGCTATACAACTTGATGAATGACCAACCAATCGATACAGTCACTTCACTCAAATTTCAGCAGGCAATTTAGTAGTCTTAAAAAGTATGCAAAAGATGCCTAATTCATATCATTAGAGCAGAAATAAAGTAATAATGTTAAATAAACTTAACACAACTACCAAAATATTTAAAAATGAATTTTTATTAGTTAAATACATTATACATTTTGCTCTATAATTTTCATAGTAAAACCTAAAAATATTCCATACCCCAAATAAGTTTCTTACATATCAAATAACTAATCAGCCTTCTCAAGGGATTTTAGAGTTTCTATTCATCCATCAGTTATATTGTAAACTTAACTAATAGAAGAATTCTTATTTTTAAGAATTCAATTCCTATTTATTTTACATGTTCAATAACTTCAAATGTAAAGATATAGATGGAGAGTTAAGAATTAGAAATGATTTAGAAATTTTATGCTGGTCTGAATCGCATAAATTTTATAGTTTTTATTTTGCAATTCCTAGTATTATTGTTTGGGGTTTGGGAATTCCTTTAGTTGCTTTTTTCATTTTATTCTACAGAAGAAAAGTAAAAATATAACAATATTAAATTAATTAAGAAAATTTTAGAGTGAATTAAAAATAAAATCGTAAAATTAATTTATATATTAAAGCACTTGATACATTTGAGATTAGATAAAGATATGGATTTTTGTATAGAGGATACAAGCAAAGCTTTTAAATCCTTTTATCAAATAATTGTTTGCAGATTAATATAATATAATTTAATTTTGTTTTATTTTTAAGATTTTAAAACTTAGTTATAACATTTTATAATAAAATCTAATTCAGAAAGATGGATTTTATTTATAATTTGATAATAAATTTCATGAATTTTTTTTATGATCATCAACCTATTAATATAGTAAATTCCAATAAATTTATAATTTTTTTATTGATAAATTAAATTGCAAAAGGAGTTTATTTTTGGGAAATAATTATTATGTACAGAAAAATTTCAATTCTTTTTGTATCTGTTTTCATATTTTTAAAATAATTTATAATCTATTAATTTTGAATAAAAATATCTCACTATTTTTAATTCATTAGTTCTTTTGGAGTTATTGCTTAGGCTCTAGTTGTCTTTGCTATTTTGATTGCGTAAGTTAATTATACTTATATTTGCTGATGTTTTTTTTTATAGTTTTTTAATGATAAATTTGAAGAAACAACCTTACAGCACTCATGAACTTAATAATCTCGAAACTATGTCTATTATAACTTCAATGCTCACAATTTATTGCGGAATGTTTTTTGTACTTGATAGACCTAAATCTTGGATTGATTAGAAAACTTTCTAATAAAATAAATTAATATACCCAAAACTGGATTTCATTTACTAATTAAAATTTAATATAGTATAAAATCCATTAAACATTCTAACAAACTTAAAAATTTATCAACTAATTTTTAGTAAGTATTTTGAAATATATGATTATATAAAATTATAAAAGGATATTTAAATACAATTGAAAAAATTTTTTTATGATTGATTAGAATCCTGACTATGCAAAAGGATCAGTTAATTTGCCTAACACTGTGAGAAACTTTTTCTTCGCTCTAATATTAGCAACAAATTTCATTTTTTTCGCTTATTGGATTGTAAAAATGTTCGAATAAATGCGTGCTAAAATCAGAACAAATTTTACTTAAGTTTACTTAAACTTAAGTATATAATTAATGATTATAGCTTTCAAATTTTAATTAATAATTAAACTATTTATTTTAGAATTTACTTTAGCATGCTTTTTGTGCTTAAATAAATAGAAACTTTAGAAAGAAAATGAAGATTATAAAATACAAAGAGAGCATTAAATTTATTATGAGGATGCGATTCAATTTATGCAGGAACTGGAAAACTTATATAAAAACAAAAAATTAATATTGAATAGTCAAAATATTTAGAGATTAATAAATAGTTTTTAAACATTTATACTAAAAAAAAATTTTAAATTAAATTAGAAGTGATATAAAATTATCTAATTTAAGCTTTCAAAATCTTTCATGTAGACAATTTTTTAATAATAAAATCTCTAAATTTTTTCTCAATAAAAATATCTTTTAAGTTATAAAACTTTAACAATTGACCATTTTTATGCAATATTTTTGGGAAATATATTTTGTATAGATTAATTATATTAGAGATTAAAATTGTATCTGGACCCTAAGAAGATACTTAAAAATTTTGAAGATCTAAAATAATAACAAAAGTTAAATCAACTTGATCTAGCAGAATTCGATGCAATAAATTTAGAAAATTCAATAAAAAATCTCAAAAACTCTAATAAAAATATTTAATAAGAGTAATCTGAGCATTAAAATTAAAAGAAAGAAATAAAGCTTTTGGAGAGGAGTTAATAAAGAAGTACTCGGGCACTTATTAATAGAGAAAGAGCATGCTTGATGTTTAGTGAAAAAGAATAAAACATGGTGAATTCTTATAAATAGGACGAAGCTTAAGATAGCGTTAAGAGCTATGATAGTTAGACAAGGTTCAATCAAATGTTCTTCAACAAAAATGCTCAATTAGATTCATAAAATATACTAAACATAAATTTAGGATAATAATCCTCACCTAGAGAATAAAATTTAATGCATTTATATTTTAAATTATTTTTTTATCATGTGTACTTGAAAATTTACTGTGATATAGTTACTTTAAATTTAAGAAAGTTGGTAGGGGCTTACTAACTGACTTCTTACAGTTATTTAATAAATTAAGGATTCTTAAAAAACATTTTAATTTTTATAAGAAAATTTTACAGTTCTTTGAAGACCATTACCCTTATTTAAGATAAATCCTAGCTACATTTTTTTAGTTCTGAGTAGATGTTTAATTTTTAAGTAAAAATTTTTTTGTAAAATAATTGATAGTAATTTAGCTAAAAATTGATAAAAGTTATATTTTAAAGTATTTTATATGATAAAATTTATCTTAATATATTAATTAAAATAAGTAAATTAATAGTAAAGACCATAATAAATTAGATTCAAGTCTAAAAGAAGATTTTGTAGAAATAAATTAAATCGCAGCATAAATATAGAAAAAGAAAAATAATCTAAAAATTAATACTAAAATATCCTTTAAGTATGATTAAGCAAATATTTATGGATCAGTACAAAGAAGGACAATTTAGATATCTTAATAATATCTTTATTATTAGTTCGTAAGTATAAACTAAAGGTCAGGCGTAATGAATAATTGAAATTAAGATTTATTATTTAATTATTATAAATTTAGTGACTCAGTAATTTTAAACATGGAGTACTTTGATTTGTTATATTTGATGAGATACCATTGAAAAAATAAACATTACAGGCATGCCGAACCAAGTCACCAAAGATAAGTTAATTATTTACTTAACTGGGGTATATTTATGAGGATCGACTGAAGAATCTGATCAAGACCAGGTTGCATATGTACCCCACCCCTGCCGACCTGGTCTTGATCTATCTTTATTCTTATTTAAACAGAATTAATATATCTGAGGACATTGAATTAATTAAAAAATCTAAAAATAAATCAGGTTCTCCTGTTAGAAAACAAAAAAATTAAAAAAAAACTATATTTTTTTGATGAACTTAATTTAAACTTTAATTAATTAATTGATCAATAGAATTTTTCATACTCCTCTATTTAATTTTATTTTTCTTATTATCTTGTTTTTTTATGATATTTATTTAGGCAACCAACCAATATCTTTAACAAAATGTAAACAAACAAAATTAACTTTCTTATTCAGGTAGATTAATTATAAACTTTAATTATCTTAATTTATAAAATACATGATGTCTATTTAATTCTTTTAAACTGTTTACTCATAAATTATGTTTAAGCTTAATTGATTATAATTTATTTCAGGAATTTATATGTTAACTATAAATTGAAGGAATCAATTTCAAATATATTTTTGAAGAAGAAGTATCATTCTTTTTTTATTCTATGATTTATAAAAACTTGTTATTTGTAATAAATATTAAATAGTGATATATCAAAATATGATAATTGATAAATTTAATATAAGTATGATAATTAATTTATATTTATTTTAAATTATAAATTATTCAATACTTGCCAATTTTATCCTTAATTTATAAACATAGTCAATTTAAATAGTCGGATCAGACTACACAAGTATCGTAAGAATATTTGTAAACTCTACCTACAATTAAAATCCATTAGCAAATATCTATCCTCCATTTGTAATTATCATATAAAAAATAAAAAATATTTAAAAACTAGATTTTATATATGTTAATATTCATTTTTAATATTAAACTCTAATTATTCCTTAGATGATTTTAAATAAAATATTTTTTTATATTTATTTGATTAATATATAAAAGGGTCTGTTTTGCATTAAAAAACCCCAATACTCCTTCAGTAGTTTAATTTAGTTTATAATTAATAATGCAGAAATTTATAATACTTTATTGAGAGTTTCAATAGAGTTTATAAAACATTTGTGTGTAAATGTAATATATTTAATGTTTAAATTCGACGTTTGAGTCAGTTAATAACAGTGAATATAGATCTGCTTTATAAGTTGCTTTATGGGCGTGATGAATATGCAGAATAATTCAAACCTATTTTAAATAACAATTATATTATAGTCTGCTTCACAAATCTCCTACTTCTATAAGATGTCACTCTTTATGAACATTGAATTTGAAGAGATACCATCAGAAATTAAGCATAAGAGACCATGTGCAATTTTTAGCAAATCAAGGTCTTGGTAAGAGAGGTAGAATATAGAAATTATAGCTAAAAGATTAAATTTAGATTCTTATTATCCTTGGTGATGTAAATGCATTTATGTTATCCACCCTTGTTCAATAAAAACCGAATCTAACATAAAGTTATTGAAATATCTCAGATATATCTTAACAAAGAGATCATTCTGTTTATAGAGAATTAATCAGTTTACAAAAATAAAGCAGAATAAAGAAATTCGAAGGCAACAAAATATTAATTAATTAACTCATCTGATCCTATATAGTCTTTTATTTTATAGTATCAAATAATTTTTGACTGTCAAATAGTACTTGTTCGAAATTTCTGCGCTACCATTTTATATATAATTAAAAGAAATATGTGGGTTATAAAAAGATTTCTGCTAAAATAAATTGTGATGGAAAAATTAATGATTTCAAAATAGAAGTATGATTTGGTGTTTATAAATTATTATTTTAGATTTATACGAATGAATTTATTTTACTAATTAGATGAGTTATTATACGAATATTTTTTCACTTTAATCCTCCTTTTATTTCTTGTTTGAGCCCTTATAGTTTAACTGAGGGCCAGTTCCTGCATCTATGTTCATCACATCTAATTTTCATAAATCTTTATATAGTTTCTTACTCAATTAATGTTAAACTTTCATTCTATTAAAATTTATGAATTATTTTATCAAGATAATTATATTGCCAAGTTTAGCTATAAATTGGTACATTTTACACTTCCTACAATCATGACGCTGATTTTAATCACCTGATTAATCCGAAAATATCAAACAAAAAGGTAAAATGAGATAATTTCAAAAATCAAATATATTATTTGTTATTTTATCTGTAATGTATTAGTAGCTAACTAATTTGATTCATAAATCATAAATTTAATAAATGGAGTGGAACAAAGTCAAGGCAAAGCCCAATAATCAAAAGAATTCAAAGCAAGATAACGAAAACATCTCCTACGGTGTGCTTCAGGAAATCATTTGAGAACTGGTCCAGTTAAACAGACTTCGCTGCTAATGATTTTCAATCTACAAATAAGCTAGCTAGTGCCATCGCAGATTTTGACTATTTGAGAGATGATGACGAAGAAGAAATAAAGTACGATAAAATTTCTCTGGATTGAACTAAGCTTCACCAAAAGGTTAGATTAGAAAAGGAGATGACTAAACTTGCTAAGGCTGTCAATGAGAAGACTGGAACAATTGTGGATATCGAATCATGTGAAGCAGCATGCAACTCAAATGTTATCACCAGGATAGAGAAAGTTCTCGGAGTTAAGATCTCAAGAGGCAGAGGTGACCAAAAAAAGAAGAGACGAAATTAATTCTGAAACAACTCACAATAAAGCAAGGAGCCACTATAGACTTTGTTGATGTTACTTATTAGTGTATATACATTTTGTCTTCTATAAGTTATTAAAATTAGTTAGCTACTAATACATTACAGTTTAAATAACAAAGAATATATTTGATTTTTGAAATTATCTCATTTTACCTTTTGTTTGAAACTTTATCAATAATCCGAAAATATCAAATTAATTTCAAAATTCTCATTATTAATTTAATATAAAATAAAATTTAGAATAATAGAAAATTATTACTATCTACTCTTGATGAGCCATTTATTACGACATCCATGAATTTATTATCAATGAATAGGGAGCCTCCGAATTATTTATTCTCTGTATTATTCATGAATAAGGAACCTAAGAACTATATCTTGCTATAATATGGAAGAATGGGAATCTCGTCTGAGTCTTCAGGTTCATCAAGATATAGTTAAAAAATATATTACTTTAAGTAAGAAGAATATTGATATGAAATTAATACATAAATAGTTTATATATTACAGATATGCCAATTCTTCATCAGAAAGTTATGTATATAGAAAAGCTCCTTATTGCTAAGCAAAACCACTCAGAATAGTAGTATCAATAAATGTTGCATCTATCACATTTTCTAAATAAAGAGTGCCACCTTAAATTGCCATGTTCTAATCGAAAGTCACATTTTGAAGGAATAGTTTACTGTTTTTATACATTTAAAAGATCATTTTAATACTTATAATCAATAAGTGTAATAAATATAAAATAATGTTTTAAGCATAGATAACTCCTCCGCTGACTGCCGAATTATTCTAGAAAACTGTTTACCCTTGGATAGTTAATGTAGAATTTTTGATATTAAAAACAGCACCTTAATCAAGTTTAATTAGTTGATCTATAAAAATAGGCATATATTATAAGAGAGACTTACAAAATATTTGCTACATTATTGAAATTAATAATAATTTAAATTTATCAGCTGTATAGCAATTTTGAAAAGTAGTATCCTCCACAAGTATTTCAACAGCATTTTCAATTTAAAATAAACTTAATCTATTTCCTGAATACTCAGGGCTTTTATAAGATTACAAATCATATGAATAAAATTTCTATGTCTTATAGCCTAATTTATCAATAAAATAGTTTATTAAGATGGATAATCAGATTAACAGGTAAAACTTGAATTTCTAATGTGTATTTTAACATTTGGCTAATCTGAAAATAAAAATTGAGTATAGCCATTATTCTATATTGTAAAATACTCTTCTGTAATTACTTAATCATAGATTTCTATAATATATAGATCTTCTTCAAGTCTTCTATTTTAGAATAATTTTGTTAAATATAATTAAATCATTCTTTTTTGATATTATTAATATGACTATATTTTTGAGAAAAAAAGGGTTAGGTAAAATATATAATCTACTATGAGCAGAAGTTTCTTAATACTCTCTATTTTAATTCAATTTTTAAAACTTTAATCTCTGTAGTTTAGATTATTTATCCTTCTATATTTCTCCAAGCATAAAGTCAAAGCATGATTGATAAAATCTTGGTGATTATTGTAGAAATACATTTGAATTTGGAAAATTAATTATAATTAAATTAATAATAAATCAAAATCGTGGCAGTTAAAGTTGGCCAATTTAAACTATCTAGGCCTCATTCGATAGAGAATTCAAAATTAGCTGGACAATAATATTATCGGTACTATTTTATCGCATCCCTGGAGCGAGATAACTATACATTAATGGTAGGGTATAATTTAATGAATTTAGATGAGTTTAATTAAAGTGAAGTTATCTCGCTCCAGGGATGCGATAAAATAGTACCGATAATATTATTGTCCAGCTAATTTGAATTCTCTATCGAATGAGGCCTAGATAGTTTAAATTGGCCAACTTTAACTGCCACGTTTTTGATTTATTATTAATTTAATTATAATTAATTTTCCTTATTCAAATTTATTTCTACAATATTGAAATTCTTTAATTCTTATTCTTAAGATATTTTTAAATTAATTAAATTAAAATTACTATATTAAAAAGTAATATTTAATGAAATTTATCAAATTAAAAAATATCTGAATTTGCATCTTCCTTAGTTCTTTGCTAAATTTTTATATTTAAATTATCTCTTAAGCATTCAAGGTATTTTAAATATATTTAAATTCTAATAATTATAGCTATTTTGCTTATGACTTTTTATCAAATAATTTCATTTCTTGAGGTAAAATAATTGTTGATTTTTTCATATTTTTGGCTGCTTCTTTTCCAAAATAAATACTTATTTTATTTGTAGTATCAATAAATATTAGATTTAAAAAACCAAAAATATTAATTTCTTGACCTCCTAATAAAGCCTATCTATGATTGTTTTTATTTAATTAGAAATTATCTTCAACTAATCCATCTCTATTTATTTGTATACTATTGGATAAATTCTTGGTAAAATCGCTCGCTATAGTTATATTGAGTGTCATAAAAGTCAAACATAAAATTAGAACGTTTGATCTTGTGAAACTTCTTTATACTAAATATGGTTCTATCTTCATTTAATATTTTATAGTATTTAATTAATTCACTAATTCACTAGATATTATATCTTCTTATTCATTTAAAAATGTCTTAAGAAAATAATTTAACAAAAATATTCTTGTAAATTTTATAAATTTAAATTATATTTATATTTAAGTATAGAGTAGATAGTAAATTTATAAACATTTATGAAGACTGGAATTACTATAAAAATCATGCTAACTTTGCAGTTATAGCCTCAATTTTATTAAAATTTTAATAACATGATATATTCGATATCTTATTATCGTAATATATTTATTTATATAATAGCAGATTGTAACATATTCTATGTAAATAACATGACAGCCACACATTTATCTAGTTATAAAAGAAATATGGGTTTATTTATAAGTGCGGAACAATACCCAGTTAAAAATTACATAAATTAACTTATTTTTCCTACAAACTTTATTTCCTATTCTTATTTTTTCAATGGGATTTCATCATAAATTAAGTTAAGATAATAATTTCGAATAGTGATATTTCTGCTAAAAGTGGAGATGTTGGGGAGATGGAACTTGGGGACGATGGTTGCTATGATAGATCATGGTATGCTAATTCATTGTTTATAAAATATTATAATTTCTATTTCAAAAATTATATATAATTAGAGGGATGATTTTTATTGTATATTTATCTATTAAATTTGGGGAAATATCTCTAATTATTTAAAATAATATATAAATATTTATGATTATTGCTAAAATACAAAAGATTATTAAATTGCTTAAAATAAAAAAAAAACAGTCATGTAATTGAAAGTTTATATATAAATAAAAGTAATTACACAAATTTATAAAATATGAGAGCATTTATACATTTACTCCTCATAATATACTAACTGCCCTTATTTATTTACTATGTGATATTATATTTATTTAGAATTTCTAAAATAATTCCATTTTAGCTGAGCTAGTTTATACACTGATATATATTTCATATTTGAACTGTCTTGATATTAGTACGTTTTAATTATCTAATTCATCTCTGTTGTCTAAGCATTATAATTCATTGAACTCTGCTTTCAGTTTATATTCTCTTCTGTTATTCAACATTAGGTTTGATTTATTTTCTAAGAGAAAAAGTAAATGAAATATATGAGATAAAGTAAAAAATAAAGATAATAATAGCATTACATAGTTTCAAAATGTGAGTCTTTGTTGAAACAGTCCGCTCCATTTTAATATTTCTAATAATCTAATTATTTTCTGATTAATTTTAGATAATGAAAATTCTTGATTTTCAAAGATTTACATACAATATTAAAAATAAAATGATTTGTGTTAAATTGTAGATATATTCAAATTTATTAATAATATTATTTGAAGCTTAAAATATTTTGAATTTTATAGAATTCATATAAGCTTCTTTTAAACAAAGAAGGATTAAATTATATATGCATTCTTATAAAATATTTCATATCAGTTAAGATCAATTGAATATTTATATATAAAAAATGAGTAAAATTATTTTATAAATGTGTAATGTTGCAAAATATAAAATAAAAATTATCTTAAAAATAATAATTTAAAACACGGTTGAATTTAAAATAGTAATATTAAACTTATTTTTTATAAATAATATTTATTTTCTTTGAAAATTATTATATAATTCAAAATATAGAGAGACACTTGATTTTATATAAATTATAATATATAAAATTTTGAAGTAATAATTTATTTACATATTAATTCAGGGTCATTTGTCACTGCTCGCTGGGAATCATTTGTGACTTCTATCAATGATGATGATTAACGAGTTATACTCAAAATTAAATATTTATCAATTCACTGTTTAATACTAAAATTAAACCATCAATTTTTAGTCGTAAAGTAGACGTATCTGAAGTGAGTTGACGTGGCAAGTCGTGAACTAGAAAAACTCCAAAAACCACCTCGCCCCCCTATTGCACATCTCCCTGTAATCAAATTGCTTTCGAGATAAGAGCCTAGAGAACTAGGAGTAACCCCCCAAAGAGCTCGCAGAGATCTGCTTCCTGTAAACAATTAAAGGGGAGTCTGGAGAAAACGCTTGCCAGGTTCCACTGCTACTGCTGAGATAGTAGTCTCTGTCTCTTAGCTGTGGCAGCATCATTAACCCGACCTGGTGTAAGAGGAAAATCATTATCGTTGGCCTCTATGGTTATCATCGTCTCACTTTTGAAAGTTGAGCATCACCTTCATTCTGCTCCCTATTACCTAGGAAGCTGAAATCACGCAAGGAATCTCATCTAATGCAGGGAAATCCTTAGCGTGCAGACGACTCGAGGTCTCTAGGATATGACAGATTGAACCCCGCCGACTGGTCTCTAATCAAAACCCCAAAACCCTTTCAGTGAGTTTTTGATTGATAAAAGTAGACTATTAAGGCATACTTTATTAGGGTTTCAATAGGGTTTATGTAGGATTTAATGTTTAAATATTAGTAATTTAAGTAAGTATAACAAGCGAGTTTTTAAAATATTTCACACAAACATAAGCTTAGAGTTATGTAACAGTTATCTGAATTTTATCTTTCTAAGTTGATGTTTGATTGTTTCTATAGTTTGTTAATTCTATTAGCTTGGCTTGATATTAGTTGAGTATGCAAGTTCTCCGAGACCTCAATTTATTTTATTTTTATCGAGATATTGCTTGATTCTCTGCTAAGAATCTCTATCACCTCTGCAGCTAAAGTAATCGTTTCTTGGCATGTCGCTCTCTATTATTGTAGGAATACATTTGATTTGGGAAATAAAATTAAAATAAAATAAACAAAATAATAATTCGTGGCAGTTAACTTTCTGGAAACCTAGACAATGTGGTACTTGTTCGATAGAGAATTCAAAATTAGCTGGACTTCACAATTGGCGGTACCCCTCTATCGCATCCCTAGAGCGAGATAAATCGACTTTAATTTTGGATGATTTGTTTAGTTGTTTTTAATGCCAAAATTAAAGTCGATTTATCTCGCTTCAGGGATGCGATAGAGGGGTACCGCCAATAGTAAAGTCCAGCTAATTTTGAATTCTCTATCGATCAAGTACCACATTGTCTATGTTTCCAGAAAATTAACTTCCACGAATTATAATTATTTAATTATTAATTTAAATTAATTTTCCCAAATCAAATGTATTCCTACAATATTATTACTGCTAGAGCCCAAATATCCCATTAAGTGTCTCCAATCCTCTCTCTGGGAAATATCCAGGAGTACCGTATACATTTCCTTATGAAGAGGCTTGCACTCTTTGAGCTCCGTTGAAGTCAATAATATAAACTCTAAGAGGCTGAAAGTTCATCATGATATTCTCTGGCTTTAAGTCACTATGAACATAACCTAGCTTGTGAAGCTCTTCAATCCAGTCCACTATCTGCTATACTATCAAGCTAATTTATCTATGACATCTATTTTCAGATAGGAATCTCTGTAAGTCATTTCTTATAAAGGAAGCCTGAAGGTTACATGATCTTTACCAAGTAAAATAGCATCAAGCTAGATGATATGCCTGCACTCATTTAACTTTGCCTTTTAAAGAGCATAATACTCATTAGCAAATTCCATTTAGAACTTGTCATCAGCAAGGAAGTAATTGAAAGGATATATCTTGTAAGCATATTAGTCAACAGTAATGACTCTCTTCTCTATTTTATCTTCAAGAGTGAGATAGCTCTCAAGGCAAGAATCTAAGTGAATAATTTTTAATATGGGAATCTTCATTGTCTCTATTTAACCATGATTTTATTGATCTCAGAGACTGGAAAGTTCTTGACTGCTTTCTTCACTTTAATTTACTTCTAGACTTCAACTCTAATAGACTTTACTGGGTTTCTTGATCTTCTTGTTTAGAGGAATCTATTCCCAGTAGGTTCATGAATAAAGACAAAACTTTGATTATGCTTTTTCTTTAAGTGAACTTTGATGTCTCTAGTATGAGAATATGGCTTCTCACATATCTCACAGACATACTTCCCATCCTTCTTTTAAAGCTTGAGATATAACATTGGCATATCGTTGTGTATATCTCTAAAGTGTCTCTTATAAGTTGACTTGTAAGGGAAAGCTTTATTGCATTCTTTACGTTAATTGTCAACTTTGGCTAGTATTTATTAATGCTCTATGGCGGGTTATTTAACCTCCTCCTCAATTTGCACAGCTTCTATTATAACCTCTTTCTTAACTTATATTTAAATCTCAAAGCTAGACTGGTCAAAGTTGCCATAAGTAGGCTCCCACTGAGTACAAGCGTCTCTGGTCTCTACTTTTCTTGGTTACTGGAATGATAATTTTTATTGACTTTACCCAAGTAATGCCGCTCTTCTCAAAATGTTAGCGCTCATTTTAGTTTGCTGATAAATATTATTATAATAATGATAAAATCTACCTTGATATACTATTATAGTAGAGTATAAGACACTCTGGTAGATTCTTTGCTGAGAGGAAAGAAAATTAATTAATCATAAAAGACTGTAAGTTGACATATTTTATGAGAATTTTATTCGTTTTAGTAAATTAAAATACTCCTAATGAAGTTTTGTTTCTCTAGGAGGTCCTTCAAATCAAGTTTGAACTTAATTTGGAGGTAAAGATATTAAGCATTTTTAGATTTAATATACTCCTAATTAAGTTTTGACCTTAAATTTAACTCCTAATAAAGTTCGAACTTAATTTAGAGGACCTCCTAAAATAATTAAACATTATTAGGAGCAATTTAATGGAGATAGATTGATAAAAATGGAAATCAATCTGTGAAACTTGGAGCAAGTTTTTCAATGCTTCTCCTCATATCTATTCAAGGTTGACCTCCAGTAGTTCCTCCCATTTAGTAGTAAGATTTTAATAGACTTAGAATGGATATCCATAATTTTAAATTCATTAACATTTCTCGAAAGAGGAAGCAAGATGGAGTCTATGAATGATGCAATGAAGAGAATTTAATCTCAAGATTTAATAGGAAAAATTCGAAGTAAAGAAGACCCTTTAAAGATATTTGGTATAGCAAGGAGGGCTTAAGTAATACTAATAAATTATCCATAATTGGATTGTTCTTGCCAACCCAGGAAGGAACAAAATTCTCGTTCTTAAAAGCATTGCTAAGCGAAGAGAAAAAAGCATTTAAGACTAATGAAATAAAGATGATAGAGATACCTAACTACCCTGAAATATCAGTAACAAATCTCTATAATGATGCTATGAGCGATCCAGATGTTGCTCTCTACCTTCCATCAAAGCTATAACTGTCTAAAAAGTTGCCAGAGAGAAACTTCTTCTTTGGTGTTCTTGGAACTCTGAAACTTGAGTACTTAAATGAAGTTATTTAAGAAGCTCACAAGAAACGCTATATCATCTCTCCTTAAGAAAAAGAGAAGCAAGTAATAAAAATAAGCGACACCTGGCTATAGGAACTACAGAAGCATCCTTTCATCTCAAGTAAGCTTACCCTACCCTTCTTACTTTATAGAAAAACCTGGTACTGCTATATACTTGATGAAAGAGCAAGTTAAACAGAGAGAGAAAGTCACAAGTAAAGCATGAATTGAGCAAGAGACTCTTCAAAGATTTCTAAAAGCAAGACGAGGAGCTGGCACTAAGAGAAGAAACATGGGCCCAAGCAAGCCTTAAGAGGAAGAAAAGAAAGAGAAGCCAAATCCATTTACGGGAAAATTTAATATGTGATCTTATTCATTTGTTTAAATCTAAGACTTATTTATATACACAAAATCTCCCTTCTCTTGCGCATACTTTAGCTTTATCATCGCTGACTCTCTTAGCATCACTCTTAAGAAAATCGACTGTATCTATCTTCAGATCGTACATCAAGTGATAGATCAGAAGTTTCTTGTAGTGGCCTATTAATAGGCCCCAATATAATTCAATCCCATTGAACTAAGGGCTGTATGGAACATTAAATACAGGTGTTATGTTTAGCTTTTCATATTCCTTCCTTGTTTCTTTAGTTTTGTGGACAGATAAGTTATCTACAAACAGAATAATCTCTTCGTCCGCGAACTTATCTCTGAGTTATTACAAGAACTTTATGTATTATTCGGTCTTTATTGAGCGAGGATGGATAACATAAGTCTCGAGGCCATTATCATCGCTTATTCCATCAAGTATAGCATGAGTTTATACGTTAACCTTTTAATCAGATACTTCAATGTTGCTATATCTTTAATGCCAACACCTTGATATGAAGGTATTAAACGTGAATACTGCCTTATCAGCATGTATGAACTTAATGTTATTAGTAATAGCCCTCTGCATTTAATCGAATATATGGTTTAAATTATCCTTATAAAATGGAACATTAAAGTCAATCACTCTCTTAATGCGATTGACTGTCTTGTAAGATATTCCGTTCTTTTATAAATGTTAGCTATCGATTAAGCAGAGATATGAAGCTCAGGAAATTGGAGATGAAACATCACAGCTCTCTATGCCAGAGAGAAGTGAGCCCAGCTTTTAAGAGTTTTATCATTAATAAGATAATCGATATGATGCTCCTAAAATTTTAGAGGTCTTTTAGGCTTAGAATTAAGCTGCTATCTCTTTAAATTCAATGCTAAAAGACAGTGTGACGTAACAGTTGCAGGAGATTAATGGAGGAGTCTTGCTATAGATGTGTAATTCAGAATAGGCATGAGTTATTCACTATATTCATCACATCCATATCGCAACTTAAACAATTAATATATATACTCACTGTCATAAACAGACCCCAACCTCGCATATACTCACTTAAATTACTAATATTTAAACATTAAACCCCAACATAAACCCTATTAAAACCCTAATAAAGTATGCACTAATAGTCTACTTTTATCAATCAAAAACTCAATCAAACTATTGAAAGGGTTTTGGGGTTTTGAATGCGAAGAACCCAGCACCCTTGCCTACCCTCAGCAGGCCTTAGTATAGTAGAAAGCTCTATTAGAAACTCTACAGCCTCAGGCCACTGTGGGTCACCCTATCATTATAACTTTCTAATTTTAATAATTTTTTAATACTTTTATCAATAACATTAATAATTTGATATTATTTTTTAAAAATATTTATGTATAATTAATAACACATTCAAGTAAAACGATTATGCCTATGGCGCAGGAGTTTTTAAAACACCATTAACAACTCTATTGACCCAAAATAGTAATTGAAATTTTACAAAATATCATATTAATTTATAAGTTAAATTCTAATTTAATATTTTTCAACAAATTCCACGATCTTATAATGATCTTTTAATGCTTCAAATTAAATTTTTATTCTTTTTTTATTATTTATAATTTAAAGGGGATTTAGCATAAACGGAGGAACATTTTTTGATGAAAATTCTAACTATAAAGATATCAATATTATTAAATTTATAAATATCTTAATATAGAAATTAAATAAGCTATATTAATCAAGTTGAGTAGAAATTTTATAATTTAAAGTAAGTATTATTAGAATAAAAATTAAAACATTAGTTAAATTTTATTTATAACATGATTCTTTATCTTAAATTAAGATTATAATTAAAAACTCAAAATCAATTGAAATGCACTTTATATTAAAATAAATGTAAATTTGGCTTGATCTAGAGATGAAATAAAAAATGTGATAATAAAGTCAAATTGAATAAATATATAAAATAAATACAGCTTAAATATATAATAATAATTTATTTTAATTGATTTATGAAAAATCTATTTTAAATTTTCATGATTAGTAAGTTTTCTTTGTATAAAAATTATTTTACAAATTAAAATATCAATTCAGACGACACAGTTTATTTGAGTTGTTATAACTGCTATTCAATCATAAATGTTAATTGTTAAAAAAAATAAGCAATTTTTCTAATGAAAAAATATTTAAATACTATAAAATTATAATATTTTTATAATAATTAAATCACAATAAAGAATATAACAATGAGAAGTAATATGTAGTCATGTTCTTGGGGAGGTAGTTTAATTAATCTTGAAGGTTTATATGGAGAACTATACATTGATGGATTAGACATGCAAGGCATGAAAACTATTATCAATATTTTTAAATAAGTTAATTAAAAATTAATGCATATTGTGTTAGTAACGAGCAATTTCTAATTATGTTTATTTATTCCCTGCATTCATAAAACATGATGACTATTAATTTACCTAGCGAAATATCTTTGTGAATCTATAATCTGATTATTATCAATAAATTAAAAAATTAATCATTTAAGCGCATCTATTAAATATTGGGATTCGAAAAATAGGGTTAATAATTTATCAGAGAAGCTTTGATAAGGAATTTCTTTTTTGTTCAACCCTTCTAAAAATTTAATTTATGATTATATATTAATATAAAAAACCCATCATATTAAAGAAATAATTTTAACTTTCGAACGATAATCCCTGCTGTCATTTGTAAAAAGGCAAAATAATTCCATGTTCAATCATCAATTTAAATAAATTTCTAATAAAATATAGTCTTATAAAATTCATTTAGATTCAATCAACTAAAATTAGGCATGAGGAAAATGATATCCTCATATAAAATCATATGATGTTTTTTGAATGACAAAAATTTATAAATTTTGATAAAAATAACTCACACACCTTTAATTTATAAAAACTTTTCACGTGAATTTTTATTTCATAATATACATTCTGTAATTTAAATTCATATTAATTTAATGAAAATAAAATGAATTTTCATTAAATTACTACACATAATTGAATAATATCTTTAATTTATTTAAAAAAATTAAAACTATTGGATACAATAATGCATTGATAAGTGCTTATTATTGGGATTTACCATTCAATGTTTAACTAAATTTGTTTAATTAATATTCAAATTTATTTTATTATAGGTTTACCTTCAGAAATATGGGTTGTATAAATTTTAATGATTTTTTTAAAAAGTATAATAAATATCGATTAAATAATTAATAATAATTATTGAATGATAAAAACTAAGATTAAAAATTATTATTTGATATATAGATAAAAACTTTATCTAAATTCAAAATACTAAATGTATGAATAGAAAATTAATTTTAAAATTAAATATATTTTTTCAAAGATATTTGCAGTAAAAATGAGATAAAAGTATAATTTAATCTTTTTGAAGTAATAACAAATAATTTTATCATAAATATTGAATTCTAATTAAATTTAAGAGATTTTAATAAAATCATAACTTTTGATATCTAAATAAACTCACGTAGAATTTATAGTACTATATTTCAAGCTTCGAAGCATTTCGTAATTCTATATTCCTATTACATTAAATTAATTATCATTTTTAGCGTTACAAATTATATTTTCTAGTTCAAGAGATCAAGAGACCTAAAAAGTAATCATATAATATTTATTTATTATCGGTTAATTTTGCTTTATTTTCTTAAATTTCTTAATTTTTTTCAAAATTCTATATTTATTTTGTGTTACCATAAAATATTGTATCACTGAATCAGCAAATCACATCGTTTTCGACTGGCCTATTTTCTGCCTCAATTATAAACCATAAATTCTTTCATAATTTCATATTTATTTTGAGATTATTATTCTGAATTACAAATATCCCTAAAAGTTAAGTTGATCTATTTGAATAAATGTAAAATTAATAAATGCCAAGTTATAGTCTATTAAGTTAAGAATATTTAACATAATTTACTCAATTTCCTAATAAGTAGAACAAGTTTTTAAATAAAATAAATTATAATATTTATTTCTTATTTTAAAGTGCTTTTTTGAAATTAATATTGTGGCTTAAGCTAGGCAGATTGGTATAATCAAACAGATTAACACTTTTACTTTTAAAATATGTTTTAAATTTAGACCACATTCAAACTTTTATAATTAAAAATTGAAATCTTTTGTATCCCGAAAGAGCTATAAATTTAAATTAATAACAAATTTTAAAGGAGATTAACGTATACAAAATTATTAAAAAAAAAACTCTATTCTATTACCCAATGTATTTTTTTAATGTTTACTATTTGTTTAGATATAAGAAATAATAAATTCCTTTAAAACGCAAACCATTATATAGTAAGATAAGCAGTTAACAGTAAAATGATTAATGTTTTTTATTGCTGCTTGTTTCATATTATTAAAATCATTTTTATAAAATGTTTGTGATTATTACTTAATTTAAGGAATTAAATACTCTGAAAAATAGCTAGCCTAAAAGATTATAAATAATTCATTTATTAGCTAAAGAAATTTCGATTCATTATGCTTACTGAGAGGAAAACAATAAAATTAGAATTATCTAAAATTAAAAGGAGATATAAAAATAAATATTGCAATAATCTCAATTTCTCCTTATTTATAATTATAATTCATGTAAATTGATAATTTAAACCAAATAGTTATTTTTAATTTAATATTTTCTCTATTAAGAGTAAACTTCTTGAATGATAATCAGCAATTTAAAAAATAAAAATTGGGGGGGGGGAAGTTTCCTGACAAGAGGGAAGTTTCCTGTCAAGTAATTTTTTTTTATATAAAATTTTTATTAGTTAAACATATAATATTTTAATAAATAATTTTTAACTCATTAAATGATTAAGGATAATTAAAACATTTTTAAAGAGTTAATTAGATAAAATGCAATTATTTTCTATTATCATAACTAGAGATATAGAACCATATTTTTATTATAATTCTAAATAAAAGTTTTGAAAAACTTATGTAAAATAAAATGATATATTAATGAAAAATAATATTCAGCATAAAGTAGATCTTTTAATACTTCATTTTTGATAAGTTATATTGTTGAATTACAAATATGTTAAAATCAAAGGTATTTATAGTTGTAAAAAATAAAAAATCCATAAAGAAAAAATAAATTAAAAAAATAAGAATTTTCTTGACAGGAAACTTACCTAAAATTTTTTTTTTATCATAAACCTTGACAGGAAACTTCCCCCCCTAAAAATTTATTTCACTAATAAATTCATTGAAAAGTTTTAAGTTTTAAGTATGGATAATCTTATTCTAGAAAACATCTATTGCTTAATTAATTAAAAAACCTATTAAGCTAATTGATTGTTATTTTTTAGTATTAATATTGAAAATAGTGTAAAGGAAAATAGTACAAATAAGTTATCAAATCATACCTTAATTAACATTTATTATAACAATAAATTACTAAAAATAATATTAAACTGTTATAAAAACTAGCTTCTAAAAATTGTTGCTCCGAATATTTATTTCTGAACAACTAGGCTCATACTTAATTAATATAAATTTAGAATTATCTTTTAAAAAACATGAAAAATTTAATGGATAACTGATTTCTCCCACATCTATCTCGCTGGTTTAATTTATGATGAATGATTATCATATATTATTTTTTAAACTTAAATAATTCATTATGATCAATTCAATAATATTCCTCAATTTCAACATTTACATTTATGATTTATAAGCTGAAATTAATAATTTATATATAATTTTAATATTTATTTTTCTAATATGTTGAATTCGGGTATTCGCGTTCATTTCATGAGATATATGTTCATTATTTAATAATTATATTCATGAAAATTGAAATTTTAATTAAGTTAAATTAAAGCTCCAATATAATGATTTATTGGAAATATTTATTATTAGTTTTTAGTTTAATAGTTAAACAATTTTATATTTTACCCTTCTATTAACAAATTTTATAATCTGATTTGAATTAATTTATAAATAATTACATTTCTGGTTATTTTAAATTCAAGTTTATTTAAGCCATATTTTTTTAAATAATCAAAACTTCTCTTATGCAAATTCTAATTCTAAATTTTGCATAGCAAATATTTTAAATAATTCACTATAAATTTTTAATTCTAGAATAATAAATAATATCATAGTGGCAAGCATTAATTAATAATTACTATTAAGTTTATTGAAAATACTTTCTTTTTTAAGTTAAAATATATTTTTGTAATTTCACCTGAGAAAATTATTTACTTAGAAAAGGCGAGTTGATGGTGATATCATTCTTGTGGGATAGTTTATATATATAATGTGGGCTATGTCTGATGATATTTATTCCCTTAACAATTAATAGCTTAATGTAATTTAAAGTTAACCACAATAAAAAAAGAAATGTATAAATGACAATTTTATAAAGAGATAATAGCTTTTCTAAGCATATTTCTATTAATTTAACAAACAAACAATTTAATTTTAATAATTTAAATAAATATATAAAGGTCATAATAATATGTGAAATAAAAGGCTTAAAATTTGTTAAAAGTTATTAGCTTTATAAATGTGTAAGCAGGTTCAAATTTATTTGCAAAAAACATTACGTTTTTAGGAAAAGCCGAGTAAACCTCGACAGGAATGGGAATAGACTACCTTAGCTTAATTTCAATCGGTAGTTTCACGCATGTATCTCTTAATTATTAAAGTTTATTATATAAATTAAATAATAAATACAGGTTTAATTATAATATAAAATGTACTAATGGAAGATACTGGATAGATATGCTCAAATTATATTGCAACTCAAGAAGAAATGTTGAAAAATACAAAAACTTTTTATTTATATTAAAAAAATATTAGAATAAATATAACTATTGATGAGGAATTAGTTGCATTAGATACTGTTTAATATGCATATTTCTGTTAAGTTATTGGTGTCACCAATAATATTTTTATTTATATATTTCATATACAAATGTGAATTAATTTTCATGAATTTTCATAGTAGAAATTCTTACTATAAAAACTGCTATGATTCAATCAACTACTTTGGTTTATATTTATTTATTAAAGGTTTTTACTGCACTAACTGTTACTAATATATAAATAAAAAATATTGACATTTATGGAATAAAATTCATCAAAAATTCATTTATTAAATAAAAATCAAGGAATATGTGAAATTTAAAACATTGAAGCATGAGTAAAATTGATATATTAATAATTAATATACTATTTAATTTTATACTTTTATTAATTCCATATATATTCGATGAGCGCACAAGAAGCACAAGAGAGACAAAAAATATTGGAGATGGAGCAAATGATGTATCAATGATTTTGGAAGCACATATTGGGGTAGAAACTCTTTCAGTCGCTACTAATCTTACTGCGCTTTCAGGTGAACTTCTGGTGCTAAATACTCAGGAGTACCAATATTCAAAACCCCAAAACCCCTTAGTGAGATTTATAAGTGCTTTGATTTGTAGGGTATAGTTGGGGTCTTATTGGGGTTAGTAAACAAAATGCAAGTTTTATCATAATTTAATGAATATTTAATGAATTTTAGTTTACTTAAATCATACAAATTTTATCTGCTTGTCTTTATTAAATCTTTTGAATCTTGCTCTCTCTAGTGGGTCAAGTATGTCATCGAATGTTTACCGAGGATAGTTAGGAGCTCTCACGATTATCATCTCTACTATATTTTTAATTTCTTAGCAGACATCTTCTTACTTTATATGTTTCTGAGCCAAACTTATTGATTATTTCTCATGCTTTGTACCAAAGTAAGACATACATTCCATGTCACTTTCTAATATTATTGCTGCTACTGCCCAAACATCCCATTAAACAGAACCATTAGTCCACTTCTCTCTTATTGGGAAGTAACCTGGAGTACCAGTACATGTGCTAAAGTGACAATCTCCTATCTTAAAGCTCTATTGAAATAAATAACCACTACCTCTAAAGGGCAGAGATTTAGCATAACGTTTTCAGGCTTCAAATCTCTATGAACATATCCAAGTTCATGCAACTCCTTAACAACCTGAATCATTTATGAGAGTATATCGTTTAAATCATCAGGGTATCTATTGTGATATAGGTAGTCTCTCAGAGTCATCTCAAACTTCTTTAGCCTTAATGCGATGAAACCATAACTTAAAATAACACCATTTAGCTTAAGCAAATTCTTGCAGTCTTTTCTTTAGGCCTCTCTAAGTACCATCTATTCAATAGCAAACTCGTTCTAATACTGTTGGTTCTTAATAAGATAACTGAATGGACACCTTGTATGCATACTCATCAACTACTATGAGCTTTGCTATTGCAGGCACGTTTATATTCAAGTAGTTTTCAATACAAGAGCTGAGAACAACTGCATTTAATGCAGGTATATTCATAGCATTCGCTTAGAAGCATGCTAAAATTGTATTACCAGCTGGCTGGTTCATCGATTCATATCGCTTCTGTCTCTTGAGTCTCTCTTGCTGCTCTCTTTATGACTCAAGAGTATTAGATTTTCTTTTAGCTGGCACTAGTTTTTTAGTCTCTTAATCTTCAATCAAGAACTCACTGAGGTGATGCTTTTGCATATGCCCCCTAACTGTAGCTGAGTGAGTATATGATTTCATGCATGTCGTACACTAATACCTACCATCTACCTTTTCATGCTTGAAATAGATCTTGGCTTTGCCAGAGTGTACCTCTTTAAGGTGTCTCTTCAAGCTTTGTTCAGTTGAGAAATGATTCTAGCAGTCTTAACATTAATATGTTTTCATCTTTTCGATTGGTTGCTGTTCTTTTAGCTCCTCAACATAATCAATTTAAGTTTAAACCCCTATCTCTGCACTCTCCCTCTGGTTTAATACTTCTATGATAAAAACCTCTGCTTCAAATTCAAGAGCACTTAGCTCTACCTCCCTCTCAACATAAATGACTTCAGGCTTTTTAGTGGAGCCAAAGTTGAACATTGATTGACCTGCTCCTAAAAGTGCCGCTCTACGATTTAAGTTGACCGCCATGTTTAAATTCAAATTTAAATTTCTATTATAAATAAGTAAAAACTTCACTCGTTATATTAACTTTGTATAGGAGCTGGCACTGCAACTACAATGGTTGATTCTTAGATGTTAGACATCATATTGATACTTAGTTTATAACTATAAATTTTCTAATTTTATGCTTAATATTTTTAATTTTGGTACCAACTGAGAATAAATTCAGGCTGGTACTGGTACCAATTAGGTTTTGAACCATTTTGGAACTTTTCAATTAAAACCTCATTAGTTTAAAACTAGGTACTAATTAAGTTTTGGTACTATTAAATTTGTACCAATTAAAATTAAACGAATTTAGTACCAGTACTAATTAAATTTAAACAAATTTAGTACTAATTTAATGGAACTAAGTTGATAAAAATGGAGCTCAATCTCTGCAGTTTGTTACAGCTTCTGCAAACTTTCTCCACGTATCTTTGCGGGGTTGACCTCCTATAAGATACCCATATTTAATAGTAAGATTTTAAACAATAGGATCCAGAAGTCTTTAAGTTATAATTTGAAATTCATTATTGATAAAATACAATTGAATCGGGGAAATGCAAAAATAAAAATACAAATTTAATTATATAAATTAATACTGCTCATATACTATGCGATTTGTCTTATATGCGAAAAGTAGCCACTTTGCTATATTTTTTTACTGAATTAGCAAATTTTATTAGGTTTTTGTGTCAAAATCGATATGCATCATTAGTAACATCTCTAAAGTGTCCAAATTCTGTATTTTATACCAAAATGACCAACTTTACTATTCTTGGTCAAAATTTCTGAATTTGTATGTATGTCTCTCCCATTCGAGCAGAGTGGTCAAAAAAGTGGCCAAAGTGCATGATTTTAACTCAAGTGTCCAGAATAT
>ARYC01018803.1:0-14751 GCA_000711775.1 Oxytricha trifallax
TTTCCTTCTTCAATCGTAAAATCTCAAAGTTAACACTCTACTAACTAAAGACTTGATAAAGTTTTGAATAAAATACTGATAAGTAAGTTCACTCAAATGTAGTAAACCACATCTAACACTACTTTACCAAAATAAAATAGTCAAGGTTTACAAGAAAGTCTTAAAACTCTGTGACAAACATACTCTCCTAAATCCCTATTAGAGAGCAATTTTAACTTATAAATATCTTCTAAACCTTATAGTTTTATATTAATTAACCTTATATTCTCATCTAATTTAACTCTAATTTGTTATATTTATAAATTAGAATTATAGCATAGAATTCCCATATCAAAAGATGAAGAAGCTTTATATTTAAACAACTTTGATTATAAATTATTGTAATATTAAAATGATGATAATGGATGATGACTATTTGCATAAAGCAGAAGATGGTATTGATCCATTTGCGCAAGTGCAAACTAAAGAATATCACCCCTTCTTTTACCTTGGAATAAATGTTGCATATAATCTTGCAAAGCTAATAATTATCATATCGCTAATTTACTATATATGTAAGTTCTTGGAAGAATTAGATGTATAAATATGATTAGTAAATTTCATAAGAGATCACGTGAATTATTCATGTTGGTTTGATTCTTAATAAATTTCAGTGCATACTATACCCATTAAATTTACATTAAATTTAAAATTATAAATTCCCATAACAATGAGTCTATTAACGGAAAAAAAGTTTTTTTAAAAAATGGCTTATTTATTAAATAAATAATTCTGATTTTAACTTTATCTAACTAAAAAATAAACCCATTTTATTTATCATCCATGTTCATATATTAATTGAATTCAAAATCTTATATTGACCATTTTATAGTCTATTTATTATTCGGCAAAGGCAGATCAGATGGGAAACGTCGAAGCAGCTCTTCAAGTGACAATAGGGCCAGTTTCATGGAAAACCTATTTGCAACGGGGGATTTTTAAAAAGACATGTAAACACTTAAAAATACGCTACTCAATACTAAAATATCGCATATCGAACATGTGCCGAAAGGGAAAGATAACAGCATTACTACTACTGAAAACGGTAAGTTTAAATTTATCGCAATATAATTTGAAATGAGATTAAAAAACTTCAAACCTGATTTAAAATGTTAAAAATGGTGATAAGTAGTTCAAATTAATTAAGTGCATTAAATTAATAGTTAAACTTTACTAAAGAATTGCTTTAAAATCAATTTGCTTATCACATTAAGTTTTTAAAATTACAAAACCTAATGGAGAAAAGCATTTCAAATTTCGTCTAAATTACTTGGCATTAATTTATTAGAATAGCTAATGAACATTATATAGGTAGTGGATCAAAGAAAAATCAGCCTGATAGAAGAGTCAGATTCAAAACCCCAAAACCCCTTAGTGAGGTTTATAAGTGCTTTGATTTGTAGGGTATAGTTATAGTTGGGGTCTTATTGGAGTTAGCAGAGAAAACGCAGATTTTTATGAATTTAATGAATATTTAATGAGTATTACTGTATTTAATTCAAACAAATTTTATCTGCTTATCTTTGTGATACCTCTTGGAATTTAGCAGTCTGTAGTTGTTCTAGTATATCATCTAATGATTATCGTAGATATGCTTGAGCTTTTACGATGACCATCTCAACTATCTTCTTAATTTCATTGCATATTTGATCTTGCTTAATATGTTTAACAGCCAAACTTATTGATTATTTCTCATGTTTTGTTCCAAAGTATGACATACTTTCCATATCGCACTCTAAGATAATTGCAGCTACCGCCCAAACATCCCATTACACAGAGCCATTTGTCCATTTCTCTCTTATAGGGAAGTATCCTGGAGTGCCTAAAACCTTAGCTAAAGTCACTATCTCTTGTCTTATCTCTGTTGAAATCTATGACTACTACTTCTAAAGGGCAGATATTTAGCATTATATTTTCTGGCTTCAAATCTCTATGAACATACTCTAGATCATGGAGCTCTTTCACACCCTTAGTCATATCTGTGAGTATCTTATTTAAATCATCAGGATATCTATTATGGTAGAGATACTCTCTTAGAGTTATTTCAAACTTCTTTAGTCTCAAAGCAATAAAACCATGACCAAGTATAACTCCGTCGAGCTTAGCTAAGTTCTTGCATTATCTTTTCTAAGCCTCTCTCAGTACTATGTATTTATTTGCAAACTCATTTTAATATTGCTCGTTCTTAATGAGATACTTGAATGGATATACCTTGTATGCAAATTCATCAACAACTATAAGTTTTACCTTGTTAGGTACGTCAATATTCAAATAGTTTTCAATACAGCTGCTTATATCGACTGCATTTAATGCAGGTATAATACATTGCTCTCTCTTATAAGCATGCTATAGACATACCATTTGATGGTTGGTTCATTGACTCAAACCGCTTCTATCTCTTAAGTCTCTCCTACTGTTCTTTTTGTGAATCAAGAGAGTTATTTTTTCTTTTAGCAGGTACAAGCTTTTAAGTTTCCTCATCTTTAATCAGGAATTCGCTTAAATGATGATTTTGCATATGTCTCTTTACTTTAGCTGAGTGAGTATAAGACTTCATGCAGGTAGTGCATTAATATCTACCATCTACTTTATCATGCCTGAAGTAGATCTTAGCTCTACCAGAGTGTACCTCTTTGATGTGTCTCTTCAAGCTAGAATTCAGTTGAGAAGAAATTTTAGCAGTCTTCACATTAAAATGTTTTAATTTTTTCTATTGGTTGCTGTTCCTTATCTTCCTCAACCAATTCAACTTATTCTTAAAATCCCATCTCAGCACTCTACTTCTTGTTTTAAACTTAAATTTTAAATACCTCAGCTTCAAACTCTAGAGCTCTTAGCTCAACCTCATTTTCAATATAAATTACTTCTGGTTTCTTGTAGGAGCCAAAGTTGAGCAATGATTAACCTGTTCCAAGAGAAACTGCCTTACGATTTAAGTTAGCCGCCATGTTTAAATTCAAATTTAAATTTCTATTATTATTAAGTAGAAACCTCACTGGCTATACTAACTTTGTATAAGAGCTGGCACTGCAACAACAATGGTTGATTCTTAGGTGTTAGACATCATATTTATACTTAGTTTATAACCATAAATTTTCTAATTTTATGCTTAATATTTTTAATTTTGGTACCAACTGAGAATTAATTCAGGTTGGTACTGGTACCTATTAGGTTTTGAACCATTTTGGAACTTTTCCATTAAAACCTCATTAGAGGTACTAATTAAGTTTTGGTACTATTAAATTGGTACCAATTAAAATTAAACGAATTTAGTACCAGTACTAATTAAATTTAAACAAATTTAGTACTAATAAAATGGAACTAAATTGATAAAAATGGAGCTCAATCTCTGCAGTTTGTTACAGCTTCTGCAAACTATCTCCACGTATCTTTGCAGGGTTGACCTCCTATAAGATGCCCATATTTAATAGTAAGATTTTAAACAATAAGATCCAGAAGTCTATAAGTTATAATTTGAAATTCATTAATAGGAAGATGGACAAAGATGGAATTACTCAATGATCAAATGAAAAGAGTCGAGGCTCAAGAAATGATATCAAGATTCAAGAAGTAAGGAAGATCTCTATCGATACCTAACTTTACATGGTAAGATAACTTGATGACTATTAACATATTATACAGTTGGTTTATTCCTTCCAACGATGAAGGTACCAAAATTTCATTCTTGAAAGCAATACTTTGTGAGGAGAAGAAAGCTTTTAAAAATAAAGACATTAAACTAATAGAAATTCCAAACTACCCTGAGATTTCAGTCACTAATCTTTATGAGGATGCCATGTAAGATGAGGAAGTGGTAGCTTACCTTCCTACCAAGAAACAACTCTCTAATAAACTCCCAGAGAGGAACTTCTTCTTTGGTGTTCTTGGTACAATAAAAGAGGATTATCTCAGAGAAATTATTGAAAAAGCACATAAGAAACGATATTCTATCTCTCCTGAAGACTAGAGGAAGCAAGGCATTCTAATAAGCTCAGCTTGGCTAGATGAACTTAAGAAGCATCCTTATCTTTAAAGTAAGCTTTGATATATAACTTTGTAGGAAAATCTGGCACTGGTATATATCTTATGAAAGAGCATGCAAAGGTTCACAGAGAAAGAAAGTCGTAGACAATTTATGAGGAGCAAGAGGCTTTATAAAGATGTCTAAAAACCAGATGAAATGAACATAGATGCAGGAGCTGGCACTATGAGAAGAAATTTGGGCCCAAGCAAGCCATAAGAAGAGGAGAAGAAAGAGAAGCCAAACTCCTTTATGGGTTAGTTTAATATGTGAACTTATTCATTCGTTTAAATCTAAAACTTATTTATAAACATTCATTCTTCCCTCTCTCGCACAAATTATTGTCTTATCTACGCTCACTCTCTTACAGCTACTCTGAATCAGGTCTACTGTATCTATAGGCAAGTCATGCATTAGGTGATATAGCAGAAGTTTCTTGTAGTGGGTTTTGATTTAACTCCAGTAGAATTCAATTCCATTAAATTAAGGGCTGTATGGAACATTACCCCAAAACCCCAAAACCCCAATTCATGCTTAGTCTATGAGTTGATAGTGAATTGACACACGTTTATTAATGCGAAAATGCGACTAAGCGACTATTAATAAAGACTATAGTCGAAGACTAGGTTGATTGAGAGTAGTCGTGACTAGTCTGAACATGAAAGTCAGAGTATACAACTAACCTTCACCATTGTTCATTTAGGTGGTTTGTGATTAAGTCTTGATTACTACTATTAACTTTTAAATTTAACTTAACTATTAATCAATCTAATCAACCACAGTTATAATCATTTGTCTTAAACTTAAGATTCATGAACGAGGAACTGTTCGACTAGGATATCGCTGACAACAATGCTTAGAACTTTGCAAACTTTTACAACCACCAGCTTAATCCAGAGTTTCATACTAGCTCCATAAACTTTCAATCAGATATACAAATCAAAGATAACTTACCAGAGTCAAACAACGAGGATGACAAGAGTGCGATTTCAGCACCAGCGACTACTGTGTATTGATGCGCTACCTGTTCCAAGGTTTTTAATAATAAGAGCAATCTCAATCGTCATGTCAAAGAGGTTCACAATAAATCCGAGCAGAGCGACTAAGGATTGTAGAAGCAGGAACAAAAGTCGCAAGGATTTCACTCCGCAATATCTAAAGTAAAAAGAGATTAAATTTAATAATAATAGAAGACTAGTCGATGGCTAATGAGAGTGATGACTAAGAGGATGAACTCAAGGAACCTCCAAAGAAGAGGTAGAGAGTGAATGCTAAAACAAGCTCGAAGACTAACCCAAAGGTTGATATTGAGATCCCTGACACTGAGTATGAAGTGGATGACTCAATCGCAAGGATAAATAAGTACAGAGTCGATGATACTTTTATCATTCCTTGCTTTCAAATATCTCTACGACTAAGCGACTAAGCCTAGTCCTCTCTAAAAAATGACTAGTGCTCCTTATGGGACTATGCTTCATGACGGAAGATTTTACAAGCTGTTCGCACTGAGAGGTTTTCTTGAAGAGGAGCTTGAATCAGAGTAGCTGCAAAGGGAGTATGATATAACTAAGACTGCCTTCTAACTCTAACTTCATGGAATCACTTAGTTGGAGATGGTCTTGAAAGGCAGTGATCACATCGCACTCCAGTACCTGATCTCAATTCAGCTACGACTACTATATGATGACTAATCGCAGTGCTCATTCGGATCGACTAGTCATGAAGCAATCATTTATGGTTTAAGAGAACTGCATACAATCGGATTCGTATACCACCGACTAAGCTTCAATAACATAGTCCTCAACGACTACCCTATCAAGGCAAGACTAAGGAACTTTGAGAATGCAAGAGTACTCGCATCTAAAAAGTAGATTGAGTATGATGGGTCATTAATGTTTTATCCGACTACAGGAGTCTTCTTTGCTGGTGATCGACTAGTCGATGTCTACGCCTTAGTCTCTATGATTGTATACCTGTTCATGACTAAAGACTACGACTCTGTCTGGACTACCTAGTCGTAGCTAGTCGAAAATGCAGCAGCATACTCTAAGAAGACTTCAGCTAATGCAGTCATCAAAGATCTTATCAAGCAATTCTATCTCTAACCTTGGACCAGATACTGGTACAGTTTAGCAGAAGGTCGAGGAGAATTTTGATAAGCTTAACTGGCAACCAGAACACAGAGTACTTTATGTTCCCCCCAAAGTCAAGAGACTTATTTGATTCAAACCTAAGATCCATTCAACAGCAGTTTTTTTAGTCTTTAAGTTAATCTTAGTCTCCGACTACCTAGTCGTTTATTATTAATATCGCACTAAGTTAAAATCCCTCCTTACACTCTAATTTTCAACGCACTCTCCTATGCTTTATACTCTTATCATTTACTCTTATTTTCAACAAATACTAACACTCCTGCTGGTATGTTGGTGAGTGTTAATGAAGTGATGTTTGTTACAAGATTCAAAGAATCTTACACCTTGGGTAGTCTCAAAATCTACGACTAGTCAGTCGAAAAATTTATACTTGAGAAAACTAGGTAGTCGAAAAACCTACGACTAGTCTTGATAGTTTATCTAGTCGATTCTTGGATTCATACTTCTCTACTACTCAAAATCAACCTATACTTTCATTCCACTCTTTCAGAGGTAGTCTAGAGCAATGTACAGCTACCTCTATTAATAAAATCAAGATAGGATAGTTACTAATACAAATTGAGTCATTAGAACATCAAAATTATAGAGTGTTAAGCTAGTCGATTTCAAGCTTGTAAAAAGCTAAGTTTGTATAGTTAACTTAGTCTACGATTAGTCTTAGTCGAACCAAGATTTCGAGAGATTTTCTACCTAACCAGCTACTGCAGCTACTAATAATAATGAAAGTATGATTCTAAATTTTGCAGTGTAAGAATCCTCTGGTTACTTGAAAATCCAGCATAAATTGTTGATCGAAGAATCAAGAACGACTAAGACGGATCTGGTGTTTTTGGAAAATTTGTTTTCCATTTATGATTCTGATGGACTAGTTTTTTACTAACCTCAAAAAATCTAAAACCTCTCAAGTCTAGGTCTAAATCTCCAGGAATTTGCAGAGGACCACTGGATTTGATGTTGCTCTTGGTGGACACTCTTTAGCTTGAAAGTTGAGGGATGTTTGTTAAGTCTGAGTAAGGGGATTCAAGAGTTATTTTAGAATCTTTAAAAGACTAGAAGTGGTTCAACGACTAGAGAACTAAGATCAGAATAATTTTCGACTAGCTAGTCATTTATTAATATAGTACGACTACTAAACTAGTCATGGAATCATTCGGGTAGTCGAATCGATAAGTAAGAAGCGAGGAGCTTATGGGTAGATTCAGATCAAAGTAAGACCTCTACAAGTACCTAACCACTCACTGTAAGATTCAAGTGCTGTTCCTTACTTTGTATAGTGAACATATTTCTGCCACCACTAGCTTCGACTAAGGTGGCCTTCCTGAAAACATTACTAAATAATACCAAGAAGTCTCTCAGGTAAAACCAGGTTAATAGAATGGTCGTGCCTCACTACCAAGAGCTCTCAGTCAAGAATCTCTACCAGGATGTTATGGGTGATGAAGTCGTATCGCAGTACCTTCCAGAACTTGAGATGAACTCAGGTAAACTACCAGATAGAGACTTTTTCTTTGGTGTTCTGGGAACAGTCAAAGCAGACTACCTAAGGCAAATCATCGACCATGCTAATACTGTGAGGTATAATAAGGGGTAAGACTAGAACGAGACTGATAAGATCGAGATCTCTGACGACTGGTTGGGTGAGCTCATGAAGCATCCTTTCGTTTCAAGTAAGATTTCTATGACTAACTTATGTAGAGAAACCTGGCAAGGCTATCTATCTAATGAAGAAGAATGCAAGAACAGTCAGAGAGAAGATAGATCATATATAGTATGAGTTAGGTAAACGACTAAGCAATCGCATCATACCTCACGACTAAGACTAGAATCGCTTCTCGAACGTGACTAAGAGAAAGAGGATGGCAGACGGCAGCATGCACATGATGGAACAATAACAGAGAACACCTAACAAGAGCATGATGATAACTGGAATGTGATTTAAATTAAACTAATCATAACTTAATACTCATAATCTGCGTCTCGCCATATTTGGCTTAATTTCTAATGTAGTCTTAGTCGACTGACTAGATCGACTTCTCTATAAGTAATTTTATGTCTAGTCGTAGTCCCTTCAGTAGTATACTAAGCATCTCTTTCTTGTAGCTCTGCTTGATAGTAAAGAAGGTGCTCTCGATTCCATTATACTCAGGGGAGTAAGGGATACTGTATATGGGGATGATATCCAGTCGCTCATACTCCTTCTTTACAAGGATTGACTTGTGTACCTGCAGGTTATCCATGAATATGGCTAGTCGACGATCCTTATACTTCTCTTTCAACTGCTGCATGAATAGAATGAACTAGTCTTACTTAATTGATCCCTTATTAATAATGTAGTCTTCGAGTCCCTTGTCAGTTGATATAGCGCCAAGAAGCGCAAACACTCCGAAGTCATGTCTCTTGTCTGGGAATCTTATATTCTCTCCATAAGGTGCCCAGGTTCTATTGAGGCGAGTTGAGGAAGTGAATACAGTCTCATCAATGAATATGATCTTCGATCCCAGTTGCAGCTCTCTCATATACTTAGTCTTCATTTCGATTTTAAGACTAGCTAGTCTTTGTGGATTGACTAGCTCCACCTCCTTCCTTAGTCGTATGCTCTTGAATCTCACTTAAGCGCGCTTGTATAGTCTCTTCAAGTGAGTGACACTGATTCGCACTTCTGGGAACTACCTGTGGAACATTATACACCTCTCTCTCAAACTCATTCCTGCTTGAGTGTGCAGTGTTTCACTGCTGGTGAGGAAGTTAATATGACTAAGGTTGAATTTAATCTCACGACTAGTCTTAGTCGATAACCCATTCCTGAAAAATTACTTCGACTACCTGTGCAGCTTGACAACATTTGTGTATGAGACACCAAAGAACTTTGCTATTGCACTCAGATTCACCAGTGGTCGTAGATTAGATGTTGGATTTCAGTTGCCATAACGTATGAGTAGAATAGTTTCAAAGTCGATCTGTGGTTTGAGTTTGACTACTCTCATCTAAATGACTAGAAATAAGACTAATAATAATAGAGTGATTTGAATTTGTAACTAGTCATATGATAAGTCTGTTGATATATGATTCAACTTTAATCATTGCAACTATACTTACCTGCAATGAGTGAAAGCTGTTCCAAGTCACCATAAACCACCAATGGTGGAGGGTGTTGATGGTTTGAAGATTCATTATTAGTATTAGTGCTATGTACATTGATAGTCGACCTTACGACTACCTACGACTAAGTCATGATCAATATACTTACAAGACTACCTAGTCATACTAGTCTGCACTTAGTCGCCTCCTTCAATCTTAAGTTTAAGACAAATGATTATAACTGTGGTTGATTAGATTGATTAATAGTTAAGTTAAATTTAAAAGTTAATAGTAGTAATCAAGACTTAATCACAAACCACCTAAATGAACAATGGTGAAGGGTAGTTGTATACTCTGACTTTCATGTTCAGACTAGTCACGACTACTCTCAATCAACCTAGTCTTCGACTATAGTCCTTATTAATAGTCGCTTAGTCGCATTTTCGCATTAATAAACGTGTGTCAATTCACTATCAACTCATAGACTAAGCATGAATTGGGGTTTTGGGTTTTTGGGTATTGTATACAGGAGTTATGTTTAGCTCTTCATAAGCTTTCTTAGACTCCTTAGTCTTATGAACTGAGAGGTTATCAACAAACAGGATGATCTCTTGGTTACTATACTTCTCTCTGAGCTTATGTAGGAACTCTATATACTACTCTCGCTTAATAGAGCGAGGGTGAATAACATAACTCTCTAGGCCTGAATCTTCACTTATACCAGCTAAAATTGCATGGGTGACTACCTTCACTTTTTAATCATAGACTTCTATATTATCATACTTCTTATACCAAGACTTATTAATAAAGGTGTTGAAGGTGAATACAGCTTCATCAGCGTGTATGAACTTGATGTTATTAGTAATAGCTCTCTGCATTTAATCATTATATAGTTTAAATTATCACTATAAAATGGCACTATAAAATCAATCACTCTCTTCACTCTGTTGACAGTCTTGAAAGTAATACCATTTCTTCCATAAATATTGGCTATAGTCTAAGGAGAGATACGCATTTCAGGAAACCTGCGATGAAACATCACAGCTCGCTAGTCCAGTGGAAAGTGTGTCCAATACTTTAAAGTCTTCGAGTCGCAGAGGTAGTCAATATGGTGATTTGAGAACTTTTATTTACTTGCAGGATGCTTTCAAGTGCCTGAATTATAATGCATAACAGCCAACAAGCAATGATACCTAACTGTTGAGGCACTCTTGCGCAGGAGCTTTGCTATAGCTGCATAATTCATTACTGGTTTGACTTAGTCTATATTAATACTTGTACCATACCTAAGCTTAAGCAGTAAATCTAAATATTACTCATCATAAATAGACCCTAAATTTCGCTAATTTCTATTTCTCATTTTGCAAATTGGCCTAATTTCTCTACTAACCCCAATAAGACCCCAACTATACCCTACAAATCAAAGCACTTATAAACCTCACTAAGGGGTTTTGGGGTTTTGATTCAAAGACGCTCCAGAAGTTTTTTTACTAATGTGAGCTTTTTATTGAGTGATACTACAACTAGTGTTCCAAAAATATAATTGTAATTGATACAAGTAAGATGCTAATTTTTATATAGCATTAAGCATAAAATTAAATCTTACAAAGATTTAACCAATATTTGTATTGCATTCTAATTTAAATAAAATTTCTAATGCTATTATACATAATTAAACTTAGTAACCTCCAGCAATACATAAACTTTCGCTTTAAAACACACCAAGATAGAATAATCTTACTTGGAAGTTTTAATGATAAATACTTTAAATGCATCAAAATAACTTATTAATAGCTCTATTTGAGTAAAGTTTGTTTCTAAAAACACAAATTTTTCATAAAACTGTATAATCAGCAATTATATTTTACAATTTCCTATCAAAATGTAGAGTCATAGTTACTATTAGAGATATTTAGATTTATTGACAAGTGAAATAATAAATGAAGAGGAACTAATTAAAATTTGATAGAAAAAGTTTAAATATTAAGAGAAGTTAGAGAGCAATAGAGAAACTTAAGAGCATTTGATTAAAAGAACAATTTCTCGTATACTCATTCTCACATCTCTTACTAGAAAGATCTAAATGCATAATAAAGTGTTAATTTTATCAACACTTAACTTTTATTAATTTCACTCATACTTTGATGGCTTATCCATTGATAATTGCTCTGAAAACTTCTCCATTCTTGATGGCCTCTTGGCTTGATCCATAAATATATAAAGTTTGTGATTTATCAGCAGATGTGGGCACTGACACTGGGAACATAAAGCCCTCCTCGAAAGTTTAGATTAATTCTTTTTCGTGTTAAAGCTTGACGATGTCCTTAATTTTTAAGGTTTATTTGTTACCAAACTTGTAAGTGATTGTGATGTTTTTGCCATCTTCATGCAAATCAATCTTGACAATAGCATTTCCAAAAATTAAACATTGATTAATGAATTATTAAAGCATGACCCATATATCCATAAACAGTGTTCATCCAGTTAATACCGAAGAAAGCAGTTCCGAGTGAGTAGGCAAATGGTGGCAAGCCAAGGAAGTAGTTCATGCTAACGAGGCCGAAGACACCCAAGAAATTCTTAAGGGTGGTCTCCTTCAATTCCCAAGGGGTGTACTTTGGCTCACCACTTTGCAAGTCATTGTTGTTGAAGATCTCTGAAACTCCGTTTTAGAATTTTACTTCGCGAACTGGGGTGTAGAAAAAGTTGTCGTCATATACTGAATACTCGCTTGAAGTTGATTAAGTAGTATTAAATTAAAAAACAATGATGAGAAATGATGGGGATTAATTTATCTTAAAAAAATTAGATTTTTGGTATTCAAAACCCCAAAACCCCTTAATGAGGTTTATAAGTGCTTTGATTTGTAGGGAATTTGTTAGGGGTTGGGGTTATTAATTAAATGCGAGACAAAAATAGCAAGCTTTTGGGGGTCTATTTATGATGAAGAGTATATAGATTTAGTGTTTAAACTGCGTTATGGATGTGATATGTATAGTGAATAAGTCAAACGAGTACTGAATTATAAGTCTATTGCACTGCTCTTAAAGCTTAGTCCATCAACTTTTCGCTCTCACTGCTTGAAAGCTGTGTAATTAAAGCAATAATAGCTTAATTCTTAGCCTAAGAGGAAGTCAAAGTTTTTTAGAAGCATATTGACTATCTTATTAATGAAAAAACTTTGAAGTATTGGGCTCACTTCTCTCTCGACTAACGAGCTATTATGTTTCACCGCTAGTTCTTTGAGTTGAAGATCTCTGCATAATCTGTTGCAAACATTTATAAACGAAACGGCATATCTTATAAAGGTGTAAATCGTATCAAGAGAGTAATAGATTTCACTCTGCCATTTTACAACAACAACTTAAATTATATTTATAATTAAATGCAGAGAGCCTAATAGAATAATATTAAGTTTATTCATGCTGACGAGGCTGTGTTTACCTTCAACACTTTCATCTAGAAGTCTTGGTATAAGAAGCATAGTAATATAGAGGTATATGAATAAAAAGTCAAGGTATAAACAATGGCAATTCTTGGAGGAATTAGCGAGGATGCTGGTTTAGAAACTTATGTTATTCATCCTCGCTCTATTCAGACAGAGCAGTATATTAAGTTCTTAGAGCAGCTGAGAGAGAAGTACCCTGAATAAGAGATTATACTGTTTGTTGATAATCTTTCTGTTCATAAGACAAAAGATACAAGGAAGAGTTATGAACAACTTAGAATAACGCCAGTGTTCAACGTACCTTACAGTCCATAGCTTAATGGAATTGAATTCTACTGGGGTATACTTAAAGGTCATTACAAGAAACTGCTGCTATACCACCTAATGCATGACCTACCTATTGATACAGTCGATTTATAAAAAGTTCAGCTAAGAGAGTTGATAATTAGTTGGCATAAAAGTGTGCTTAAGAAGGGAGAGTGAATGTATATAAATAAGTTTTGTTGTTAAGTTAATGACTATATAAGTCACATTTAGAATTCTTTAGAGGGAGCTGGCTTCTCTTTCTTTTCTTCTACTTCTTGCTTCCCTCCTCCTAAGTTTCTTCTCTTGCTGCCAGCTCTAGCATCTATATTCATTTACTCTGGAGGCTAAATACTTTAATAAAGTCTCTTGCTAACTTCATACTTTGTCTGCGATTTTCGCTCTCTATGAAGCTTGCTCTATTCCTTCATCAAGAAGATGGCCAGTACCAGATTTTTCTAAAGAGTTAAGCTACAAATCTTACTTGAAATATATGGGTGCTTCTGCAGCTCTGATAGCCAGCTTTCACTTATCTTGATCCCTTGTTTGTTCCTATCTTCTGAAGAGATGCTGTACCTTTTCTTATGAGATTCTTGAATAATTTCTTTCAAGTAATCACCTTTAATTGTTGCAAGTATGCGAAAGAAATAGTTTCTTTCAGGTAGTTTATTTGACAGCTACTTCTAAGTAGGCAGGTACTGCGAAACCTCTGGGCTATTCATAGCATCATCATATAAGTTAGTCACTGAGATTTCTGGATAGTTTGGAATCTCTGCAAACTTCACATCTTAAGTTTTCAATGCTTTCTTCTCTTAACAGAGTATTGCTCTTAGAAATGAAATTTTAGTACCTTCCATCGTTGGTAGAAACAAACCAACTACATAATCAAGATTAGTTAGTATGAGTTAATTACCTTGCTGCACCAGGTAGCGGTGCAAATCCTACTTGCTTCTAAATCTTTGAATCAATTCTAGTGCTTGCACTCTTTTCATTGCATCATTCATTGACTCCATCTTGTTTACAGATCTAATAAGAAATGATATTCAAATTTAAGTTTATTGATTTCAATTATATACCTCTGTAAAACTTACTATTAAATATGGGCATCCTATAGAAGGTCAACCTCTTAGCAGGATATGCAGAAGGTTTTGAGAACTTGTTTCAAACTTGAGAGATTGATATCAATTTCTACTGTTATAGTTCCATATTTTTAAATTTAAATTTGTGCGTACTTAATTAGGAGCAGCTCCTAAAATGCTAGTACTTAATTAGGAGCTTTAATTAATGCTAGTACTTAATTAGGAGCACCCTAATTTTAATCATAAAATGACAAAATACCTCCTAAAACAGTACGTACTTAATTAGGAGCACCTCATAAATTGGTACGTGCTATAATCAACTAATTATTGATAGTTAAAATGGTTACTTTCTCACCTATATTTAGAGCTGGTTCGTCTCTTAGCGCTCATTTATCTTCGCTAATACTCTAAGAATTTCCCTTGATACTTGTAGGCTTGCAAAGCTCTCATATAAGCTCTCAGTTTTAGAGGCAGTTTTATAATTTAAATTCAAATTTAAATATGAGCGCTAACATTTTAAGAAAAACAACAGCACTTCGATAAAACTAAATGAGACTTACCTTTGGGAGCAATAAAAAGTGTGATAGCTGCGAGATGAACTCTCATAAGGAACTACCAGAGCTATCACTT
>ARYC01018804.1:0-14889 GCA_000711775.1 Oxytricha trifallax
TCGACGGAAAGTATGAGTGCTTCGAGTGCCATAAGCAGTATGCTCATACAAGAGATTTAAGGAAGCATCTTTTAAAAGCTCACAAGAAAGATTTAGAGATTGAAAAGCATGAAGATGAATTGAAGCTACTGAACAAAAGAAAAACAAGAGAATCTACGAAACTTGTAGAGCTTGAACAAGCTAGTGAATCAGAATATGTGAGGAAATCACGCAACGTACTAGCATCCGAAATCACAAAGATCATGATTAAAATTCAATATAAAAAGATTCCTGTTCTTGCCTAAATTGACCTAGACACTTCACTTTAAAGCTACCTTATATTAGAAGATTCCTTTGATAAGAATTTTATCAATGATCATCAGTATGCATACAAGGTGTATTCTTTCAACTATCTCTTAAGTGATGATAAATACTAGATGGAGTTTACAAATGAGTATCAAGTACTCACTCAAGCAAAGTTCAAAGAGTGTAGATACTTAATAAAGTTAGATGCTGTTCTCTTTGCCAAGGATCATGTTGCTTTCAGACTCCCACTCTATGAAATGACCCAAAGAGATTTCATTACAGATCAAAGAAATCATAAGTAGCTTGGATAAATAGCAACTCAGACCATACAAGGTATAAAAGAGCTTCACAAGTTAGGGTTTGTTCACAGAGATTTGAAGCCAGAAAATATAATGATAAATTTCTCACCAGTAAGAGTAGCAATAATCGATTTCAATAGAGACTAAAGAGTGGAAGTATCAAGGCTTGGAGCTGTAATGGGAACTCAAGGGTACTATCCAGAAAGAGAAGACTGGAGAGATGGTGACTTTTAATGGGATGTGTGGGCTTTAGCAGCAATAATTATAGAGTGCGATATGCCTCGCAACGATTACTACTCTACAAGGTGTGAGAAGGATGCTAAACAAAGAATAAAGCAATTTATTGACAGAACAAGAGTATCTCAATCAATGAAACAAATGGCAGAATCAATAATAATAAAACCAAACTCAAGATCGACATATAAATAGAGCAGATAGAGTTGTGGTTAAGCAAGATAAACTTCAGACCTCTACCACATGATCCTAAAGTGCATTTTGAGTGATTAAATAAATACATTTACTATAAATTTCACATTAAACCTATTAACCCCAACACCTAACAAATTCCCTACAAATCAAAGCACTTATAAACCTCATTAAGGGGTTTTGGGGTTTTGATTCACCATAACAAACTTGGACTTTATAGAAATAAAATAGCAATTAATGGAGGTCAGAAATGTCTATAGTTCCAGATGAATCTATCAGGAGAAATCTCTCCTCATGAAGACTAAATCGATGTCTCTCGGCAAACAGAAGTTAAGAGGACCATCATTATCTTGAAATTGGCACCTAATTGGCAACCAGCTGGTATACAATCCCTCTTTTTTATGGATAATGCCTCCTACCACCGCGGCAACTACACGAATGGCGTATTGTAGTAGCTTAGCTTCCTCATCCTAATCCTGGGTCCCTATCAATATATTAACATGACTCCAGTGGATAGGCATTCATATTCATAAATTTTTGTGACCTTAACCTCATGCTCCTGCCAATTTCCACTCAGAAATCATTTTATAAAAATTACAAGAAAATTGGCAGTGTATGAATAAATTAAGTTCAAATAAATTATCCATGATTAGATGACTTAAATATAAACCTAATTCTTAATATTTTAAAATTTAAGACAATTTATTCAATAAATATTATGAACCATGCACTTTGATTTTTTTATTTATTTTTTATATAATAAAACTAATTGAGTAAGTTTTAAATTTAAAATGAATCTATTGCTTATTCATTAATATGATAATTTTAAATATTAATAAATTATCTAAAATCTCTCTATTAAGCTTAAACTATTTAAAATACTTTAAATAGCATGATTATGTTATGATTAATAACTACTTAGACATTATATTTAAAAATATTTAACAGTGTAATATATAAATAATAAGAAAATAATTTTACCTAAACTTATCAAAAATACAATAAAAGATGTTTGAAAAAATCGAGAATGAAATTTAAATACAATATTTAATTATTTATTAAAAGAAAAAAGAATATTATGTATCATAGGCTCTTGATTATCTGAGCAATTTCAAGGTACAAGTTCTTCGACTCCGAGGGCGTCTCTCTGGGATCGTTATACTTTACCATTTCATTCAACTGCTGTCTAATATGGGTTTCGAATCCTCTCTTGAACTAAATAGTTATTGGCTATGATAACATGCGCATCACCTTAATTAGCAGTGTATAGGGAATAGTAGGATTGTCCTCGAGCATTTTACAAATAAAGCTGAAGAGATTATTCTCGATCTATAGGAGTACCTTCTCAAATTTTTCCTCCATCAAGGCTCCTCTGGGTTAAATTCCTCCAACTACTGACTCCTCTAATCCCAGTCCCTCCATTTCTTTTAAAATCAATGTCTTGAAGTGGTTTAGTCTCGTTCTAGGACCGCGGAGGACGACCCATGAAAAGGCTGCACTAATTATTTCTTTGTCATCTTTAGGAGCAACCACTTACTTCAATACTTGATCTGGAAATGGTAGCTCTTTCATTTTCTTTATAGCGACTATATACTTTTGCATCTTTTCAAACTTGCTCTTAGTTTACTTCATTATATTTATCTGCTTATTCTGAATGGCTTCGATCTAAACTCAATCTTGCTCTGTAACTATTTATAACCTCTTTTGCCTCCCATTGTGTGTGCTGTCTAATAATGCTGCCTTAGCATCCATTTCTCTACCTCTATCAGCTCTCTTGCCAATTAATTATAATGCTCTTGATTTTCTTGGAGTGCTTTGAGGTATTGCTTGCTTGTTGGTTCTATGCTGTTTATTGCCTTTGTTGTGAGGATTGGTTCGACGATTTTTTCGGGAGCTCTTCCTGCTGCTTTTGATTTTCATCCTGTTACCGCCTTGCTTTACCACCTTTTCTCCCTTCATAAAACGATACCATTCTCGTTTAAAAGCCTTTCTCTTTTTATAGGGAGGATTGTCTGCACGAATAGCCAGCATACCAATGTAATACACTCCGTGGTACCATTGTTAGAGTTAATCTCCCTCAGGTGTAATTTCAATTGGTCTATCCTCCGCAGAATCCAATAACCACCATTTGCCAGCATCTTTTACTACGGCTGCTGCATGACACTGTTTGTGGGATTTTTATAGCCCATTTTCGAGTGAAGTTGTTAACACCATAATTTAGATTATGAATTTGCAATCTGGATTATCGGTCTCCAAGAGACCCCACCACCCTTGGTGTATATTCGCCTTCATATTACGAAGGATAACTCCCGAGAAGGCACGTGTAAAAATTGGGCTGTACCATTAATCGATGTTAGGGTCGTAGAATAGAAACGGAAGGTTCTTGTAGCAGTAACCTTCCTCCCAAGGCATCTCCAACTTTCTTTTATTGGACATGTGAGTTCTTGATTCGTAAAGTGCATGAAACTTTTCAAGGGAATCAAATAACGCTCCACCAGCGACCATATTGCTGGCAGTTATAAAACATGTGAGAGTAGATTAGTCCTGCTTACCCGGATGCCAGTATGCTTTCTTAAAGATGTCTTGCGGAGGCAACTATTAAACTTCCTCAGAATATAATTGGGTGGTCTTAAATTATTTAAGAATCTGCTTATAAGCTCCTTGAATAAATTATATCTTTGTTTGCTGAATCATTGAACTATAATCGATGTCTTAGAAACTGTCATACGTTTTTGTTAACATATTTTCTTATTCTCGAGAGAAGTTGAGGAAAGTGCATTGATAGTCATTTAGCTCTGGAATAATGTGTAGTTATGCTATCTTTATCATCTTCTTCATCTTTTACAACACTTTGGTATGAGTTGTCTCCATTCTCCGATTCCTCAAAAGATTCAAAACTCTGTTTTCAACAGTACTTAAAATTAGGAGTGAAAAAGCTTGCTTTTTTATCTTGTGATTTTTAAATCTTTTCAGATATTGTTGCTATCGTGTCATAGTGAACAACATACTTGCCATTTTGAAGAGTTTTGTGACGGGCGGTACATTTTTGTTAGTAGACCTTGACGTCCATCAGCTCAAATCTTTTGTCAATTAAAAATTTCTCAGCTTCATCAATTGCCCAATCCCCCATTAAGTTTGATTCAGGTATCCAACTATCGTGTTTTGGCCCATACCCTTTCCATCTAATCAAGTATTCAAACCCATTTTCTGACTTGCGTGCATCCAGTATCTTGCTTATATCATATTGAAGTTGCTCTTTCACAAGTTTTTACATATTTTAACCCCTGGAACATTTCGACATTTTTCTGTTTTTATTTATTTTATTACAACTCTAAACTAAGAATGATTAGCAAAATAATCGAGAATAAAACTAAATTATATTGATAATTTAGCTGTTTAATATTTAAACCAGCTTCTAATGCTTGATTTAAATATAGGCTCTAATAATTGGACTAACTTAAACTTACATGAATGAATGATACTAACGTAACTTTGCCATATACTCTCCACCTTGGGCAGTTTTAGCACCATTCGGAGGAATAGCCAAGACTGCAGTGACATCTCATCTCCTGGACAACCAAGTGTTATACATGATGAATAAAAGATGATTCAAGAAACTTTGAATCTTAAGAGAATTTGTAAGGTTACAGGATTCATTCTCACAAATAGGACTAAATCACACTTCTTACAAACTCAAGTGTTTCAAAGCTGTTATTAGGGCTCTTTGAAATGCTGCTTCGAGCCAAGCCATATCAATGTTAGAGATCTAAAACGCCAAATGTTGCATATATTTTGATATCTGCCTCCTAGAAATCAATGATTACCTTTAAAATAATTTACTTTGTTGAAACTGGGCATCTTGCTTCGTTCAGATCCCGCTGTTTGATGCAGCGAAAGACCTGCTCTACTGGTGCAAGATCAAACTAGTATGGGCCAAGAAATAGAATCGGCAATCTCATCTTTCTTATTGCATCTATTGTGACCGAACTTTTGTGGTATGGTGCATTGTCCACAATGATCAGATACTTAGTGTACCACCATGGGTCAAGCTTGCACAGGTGTTTCACCAACAAGATCAGAAAATATATGAATGTCAAGCTATTAGTGGTTCCATTATTCACTGTAAAAAAAAGCTACCCATTGCTGCAAGCTGCAGCTGTAATTGAGACCTTGCTCATTCTCCTTGAAGCTGTCGAAAGAGTTGTAGTTCCTGGTGAGGCCCAGGTATAGTTACGATTATCGGTGCTCTATACAATAGTCTCATCCACATTTATTATTATTTTACCTCGATACAGAGCACGAATATACTCAGCCGCCGCTAGTTGTCGCGATTGTTTGGAAATGGTTGTATTATGATTGGGTGTAATCTAAGTCACTTTATGGTATGAGAGGCCCAAGTCATGCCTTAAGTATTTTATTACATGATACTTTGAAACATTTAAGCCGAGTTTATTCTTAAGTTCTTCCTGAATAATCTTAGTTGTAATGACAACTCCAGATTGCCTCATAATCCCTATTATTTGTTGTAGTGCTTTTTTAGTTTGATAGTTTAATTTAGTTGAATTGTTACTTTCGGTAGTTTGGCTTTTGGGTTCTGCTTTTTTCATTACTAGCTTTTTTACAAGAATCTCTTTAATGCCCATGATGGCGGCGATACAAGAGCTTTAATACCCTTCCTTGAAAAGTTTCATTATCTGGTTATTTCATGTCTCTATCTAAGTCTTCAAGTGATCTGGGGATTTGCGAGTTAATGCGAGTTTCTGGTTGTCCGTAATTCTATTATTAATATAACTCTCTATTCCATTTCTCAAGTCATATTGATCAAAGGATTATGGGGTCATTGTGTTAACCTGAAGGGATCATTATAAATCATGTTGCGCTGAGTATCCTCCATCTTGTAGAATTCCATTACCAATACAATCAGTATATTCAAGAGCCATTACAGCAAGGTTACTAATAGCTGATAATCCTATCATGGTGGCGAATCCGGATTGATGCTTAACCGCTTGTACAACCATTGATTTGGGGTCGATGAGTTATCTGCTATCTTTATCATTAGCTTGATGGTATACTTAGCAAAACTGTTCCTTGTTCATAATTAGGGAGTTCATGGAATGGGTGCTCAGAATCACGAGCTCGGGTTGATCGAGGCGACAACATATCAACTGGGTAATGGTAAAAGCAGTCTCATCATTGAGAATTTATTGCTTTGTCTCCTTATGTTAGCCCACAAAGCCTTGAAGGTTAACATCTTAATCAAATTGCTAATCCATTAGGTAGTAGTTCTATTATCTATGCATCATTGAGCTTTATTAGTATTCCTGCATTGGTTCTGGTTGGGAGTGGAAGTTTTTCATTTAAGTTCTAAAGGAATTCCTCTTAATTTGATAGGAATTCTCTATAGGGAAACCCTTTTAAAAGGAATTTTATTCTAAATGGGATGAAATATCAGAAAAATAGCACCCATCGCCACAAATCAAATAGATTCATGAGTCATTTTTATTAATTATCAAGCCAATTAAATCAAGGATTTATTCAGAAGAATATATGAACTAATAGCGTATTAATTTGTTAGACTTGCAAACTAAGTTGGAAAGCAAGAAAGATTTATATATCTTTTTGTCCTAAGACTGCCTGGTACACTTGCCAAACCTCTCGTCCACAAATTCCTATTTCTTGAGTGAGATACTCAAGGGTGATAAGAACGTAAGTTTGCTTTGAGATTCTAACCTTGATAATTTTCACAGTTCATCTCAAGGAATTCTGTCAAAGTTTCTGCTGTCCCATAGCTGGAAGGCCTCACTATAGTTGATCTCCTAAATCTAGCACAATAGCATGAGTAAGTGATGAGCTATTTGCCCTCTCCGCGTGACTGGAAGAAAATAGACAAACAATGGATAGGAGACATTCTCTACTCAATCATTCCGGACTAGCTGCAAGAAATGATTAATTAGGCTAGGTAAAAGCAGTTTTCAAGAAAAGTGGAGAAACGGTCTTTAGATGTATAGCTTCGTCCTGAATTCGCGGAAGCATTCAATTAGTGTATGATGATTTCCTGTAAGTTTATGATTTTGTATTTTATCCTTATAGCTGCAAAAGGCAGAGCCATTTCTCTATTAAAGCCAAATTCGAAGCGCCGTCGCACTCGCCAAGAATGTGAAGAGACTAAGGAAGAAGAGTAGCACTTGAGAGCTGACAGGAAGGACTTCTTTCTTCAAGTGAAACGCTAGAAAACTGAATTGCAGCAATTGTAGCCTTAAAGAGCTTAGATGAGAAGCTTAACAGTCATGAGCGATAATTTTGGTCAAGGATTCAATCAAGAGAATCATCCCCTACAAAGCTAAAGTCTAAATAAGTAGTTATTTAATATCTGATACTTATGGTATTTTAATTCAAAAAAGTAGCTTACCTTAATAGTAAACTTTGAGTTATGCTTGAATTCATCGCATTCTGTCTCTTCTCATTTCAAGATATATAATTGAACTTTCTTATAAAATGACCACCTTATTCTACATAGTTTAAAGTAATATAGCACTTGTCTAAATTTTACCCATTTTTGTGCTTAAGCCTGAATATGTAATCCTCAATGATCAATGTTATTTAGTTTACTACATTATCTTAAAGAGAGTTAGAGAATAATACGAAAGTTATAATTCAGTGGATGTTGAATAGACATGCAGGTAAGTAGAGGAGTATTGATGAGTTTTAATCTTTATTAGGAATTAATTAGTTACGTGTGAGAATGAGTAAATGCATGTTAGCTTTTTAGAAGTGAGCATAGTTCAAGTCTTAAGAAAAAAATGATTTAACAGCTGCTGTGATAATATCATTTATTGAGTGCAAATAAATTATTACATCGCGTGTTTTGGTTCTCAAATTTTCTGATTATCCCAAGAAAGTAAAAATGATCAGCAAGCCATCACAAATCCCATCGTCTCAGAACTCCTCAAATTAGAGGATTTAAACAATGTCTCCTGAAGTTGCTCAGGTCATTGTATCTATTTAGTTTCTTCCTCAACATTAGCTTTTGGGGTGTCTGACAGAGATTTCTTGGGACCACGGGAGTAATTTAGAACTGACAAGCCAGGAATCATTGCTATTTACTGGGTCTGAAAGTAGTATATAAGATTTCTATAGTGGTGTCATACACTATATTCTGCCATTAGCATCTTCCAATAAGAATGCTCTAGAATTAAGCAACTGGCTCGCGTTGCTCTTGCCCATTATCATCGTAAAGTTTGGATTAGCTTCCTTACTTTCCCAGAGCTATAGCTACTCGAGCTAAGCTGGTAGTATTTCTAACCAAGTTACAGCTGACCTCAAAGTGGATGCCTTTACAGTTGATTCTTTTATTACATAAGACATATGGTGCTCCATTTGTTCCAAGACCTCTTACTATAACGCAAGCTTTCTTGTCACTACCCATGGCTGCCAATTAACACTACGTGTCATCGAAATCTATTAAATGGTTGTTTTTTTCTTCAACAACTGCAATGCAAAGATGGTGTTTTTCATTATTGTTTCTAGGCACAGAATGGGCACGAGTTTGTACTCTTAAGATTAAACAATAGCACATTTTACTACTCTTTCAACAACCATTAAGTTGGACCTCAGTTGTTAATCCAGAGCGTTCCATACTACATAAATTGCTTAGGCATCACTCGCTTCTGCTTTTTATTTGTTTTCGAATAATCTGGAGGTTTTACTAGGCACTCTTTTCTAGGAATGAATTCTAACAATAGGGGGGTCAATAAGTGGGGAGAGATCTAAAAGTGAACCCTGATCCGTAAAGCCTTCCAGTTTCACCAATCGCTGGAGCAGGTCGTGCTTTTTAGATTTCACCAACTCTCTCCATTCATCCAACAATTTTATAAATAGGGAGGTTAAGTTGTTTCACCACAGTTCATGATGGTCTGTCCATTTTGCACTACTTTTCAAAGTTTCTAGAGTAGCCAGTATTTTCGATCTTAAAGAATTGCTATTCTGGATTATGGAAACAATTTCTTAGTCATACAAGGAATTATCTCTAGTTAATGGTATTGGGGCTCTTAACTTCTGGTTTTATTCGTTATCTTAAGTCTCATCAGAGTCCTTCAAAAACAAGTTACTGAGGATTTTGACTTGAGGTTTGGGTCCATTCAATTATAATTGAGGTGAATAAAGTTAATCTAGAGGGCCTCTGCTAGCTGCGAAAGATGAATCATCTTAATGCTTTTCCTTGAACGTTTAGATAGTTGATTAAAGCTTTATCTTACCCAGGAACTGTTAATAGGTGTTTTCTTTTGGAGTATATTGATTTGCCCAAATCTAACCAAGTGGTCTATTATCATGTTTGAATTATTAGATCTTCCTAGCGTTTTCAACTATTCTTAGAGTTCTTTTTGAAAATCAGTTTGTTTATAGGGTATCCCTGAAAAGAGTACTAATATACTTTGACAATGATTCTTCGGGAGTCTTATAAAGTCGTTACATCACATCAATCACCCTTCTCTATACCTGCTAAATAAATAGACGGCACTCAGGCTTCAAAATGCAATTCTTGGTGTGCTTGTAAAATCTATTCTTTTAAAAGAGGCGACTTCTAATCAGCTTCCTACAGCATATATGGCCTTAGAAATTCTCCTGTTGAATACGTGACTCCCTCGATTTAGTAATATCATGTAGGCCAAAGGTTGCATAGCGTAGTTGATCTCTTAAAGCTTCGCACTCCTTGCGTTCAGCCTCCTTTATCAATCTGATGGTAATCTTATAATAACTCTCTAAATGCGCTTAATCTTGTGAAGGTTTTACAAACTTTCGTTGCAACATTTTATCTTAAACTTGCTGTTTTTTGAGTTGTTTTTGTTTAATTAGGGCGACTATTTTATTGTGTAAATCGTTGGAACTAAATAGTTATTTTTTGAATTGTTTTATTTTTTCATTTGTAGTTAAGTCGTTTGGACTTTTCCTTAATGGCAGGCATTTTAATGATGATTATTGGCAAAGAGGAGCTGTCACTCCCTAGGCCAACGTATCTGATATAAAGCCAGTGTCGAAAGGTTCAACGGCTACTTATAAATTAGGTCACTCCTTCTAAAGCTTATAAGTTGATGAATTAATCAAGTCTGAGTCGTAACTTTAACATTCATCTTATTATCTGTAATGGGTAGAGTCGGGTAATCTGAGATCTTCAGCCATTGTCTGGTCCTCAATCGTGTCTTCAGGTGCATTCTGTAATTCTTTCTTGCTCTTTATGGGAGGGAAGAGTTCCCTAGCCATGACCCTGAACTATATTTCTTCCTCAACCAAAAAACGATGAAGCCGAGTATTTTCTTCACCAAGAATACAGTCCACATTTTACCTCATCATCTTTGGGTTAGCTTTGCTAGCGCTCATCATCTCTAATAGTTTTTATAATCTCTCTCGGAAAATGTGAATAGGGAGCGGTCAGGGTTCATGACATTCGTAGAAATGGAGAGGAAGCAGGAGCGAAGGGGAGAGATGGATGGTAGACGACGACCTGCTCTTTTTAAGGGAGGACATCCTGACATCTTCAAGCAGCATGGTTTGAGTGGGGATGGGAGTTAGAAATAAAATTTAATTAGACTTATAATATATAGTAACTATTAAAACACTTGATTTCCAGGTTGCTTTTTAAAATCTAATTAAGGTACTGTAGTAGTAGTAGTAGTAGTAGTAAGTAGTAGTAGTAGTAGTAGTAGTAGTAGTAGTAGTAGCTCTAGAGCATTCTATTAAAAAGCAACCTGAACATTTTAATAATAATTATGAGATTTTATAATAATTAATTTTTATTTTAACGGTCACCTTATCAAACCAATTAAACATCTTTTAAAAAAAACCATTGTGATATATCATCAAAGATTTATTTACTAAATACTATATATTAATACTATATAACAAATAAATTAACATATAAATAATTAATTATAGTATAGGAAAGAAGATAGATTAAGTTGTTTTAAATATGTAAGGCAATCGAGAAATTCTCAGTAACTTTTCTTGATTTCCTTACATTAGGGAAATATATTAAAAAATTAATCATCAAATGAATAATTAATATTATAGTTTATACCAATAAGTTTCAGTTTATTAATTTTAATAATTGCATGAGTATTTATAATTTTTAATTAATTCCATTTTTAACGCTAAAGGAAGCAGCTGTTGTCCTATGAGCAGGTTCTAGCAAAGTAGCTCTCGATTTTGGACATGCGGTGACTTACTGGCGCGTTCGCATGATCTTTGGTTGATGCCCTTATATAACTATGCCTGCAGGATGTCTGACACTGTAACCGATTAGTGGTTTTGATCAATCCCTCCAAGTGCTAACTATAATCCTCTAAACGATGAATCCATGCCCAATTGTATTTTGCGTTTATCTTTGCTTGGAAAATACTTCTCTGTGGGGTTGACTAGAGATTGAAACATCTTTTCGAAAGCTATAGAATGAGCCTAGTTTCATCTCTTTTGCTGATACTTGACTTAGGATATCGTTTGCAACACTGATTTTATAAGTTATGTAAGCTTTTAGTATTTAAATTTTTAATTGGCCAATTAAAGCCCAAATAATTAAAACATTAAATCTACTCTCTATTAAATTTTATAATTTAATCAAAATATTAAAACTTTGAAATGTGCAATGGAGTCAAATTCAAGGGTCTTTAACAACAGAAACAGCGCCAAGCACCATTAATAAAGAAGAAGCATATAGAGTGCGAGATATCATTAACGCCAAGGCCATCAAAAACAACACTCATACCAAAGTTATGTATGAAAATGCCCCCCAAGGAAAGCCTGTGTTGGTTGAACACTCGAAGCTCATGTATGCAAATGACCGAACCAGAGTAGAGACATTTATTAGTGAGTAGAGACCAGAGTGCACGACCATTCCTACGGAACATTTACCCTAATTCAGCGGTAAGGTAAAGACAAGGATGAATAGATCAGTTCAAGTGACGGGAAGACTCAAACAGCAATTCGCAAGATTCTTAAAAGCACAGCGGCAATGAAAATACTCAGGATATGGCAAGGCAACAACACAAGGAGGGAAAGTTAGAGCAGGACGAGGATGAGAGCATTAGCGAGGAAAATGAGGAGCAGTGCGAGCATGCCCAAGAATTTGATGAATGTGACAATGAGACTCGAATTCTACTTGACTCACTGGAAGAGTAGCAAATAGACAACTTCAAACTTTGCATTTAAACATAAATATTAATGCTCTAAATTATTATTCATTTATTTTGTATTTTCACAACTCGCTGAAATTTACTCTTGGGATTTTATATATTATCACTGATAATTAAATTTAATTTAAAAAAAGAGCTTCAGCTGTTTATTAAACTTATAAGCAAGATTAATAATATAATAAGTTTAAAATGGGCCTTTGAATCAATAATAAAAAATGTTAGAAAACAACTAAAGTCATATAATTGTAATTACTATAAGGCTTGTTGATTTATAAGTAAATTCAAGTGGAAATTATATTATGGATTATCATAATTAATCTATAGAATTTAAAGAATGTCGTTTGCGGAGTCCAAAATGTAAAGCTTTAAAATAATTCTGGATCATTATTTACATATTTATTTACTAATTATTAAAATATTGAACTAATTAGAATAATATGAAAGAGATAATAAATTACATAATTATCAAAAGTAAAGTTGTAGAATAATTATAAAAAAATTACTGAGCTCATAATTGTATAGAACTGCTACTGTAAAGATTACTATCCTTTTATCTTTTGTTTTGTATGATATTCTCTCCAATTAATTCTTTATGGTTCATTTATTCCAGATCTACCAATTGTTATTGCAAAATATTTATTTATGAGATCATCAAGAAATTTATTCTTAGTAGACTAATAATTCAGTACAGGATTATTTTTTTCTTCATAAAAAGGATTTTAAACTAAAATTAACATTAAAATTTAAAAGTGAGTTTAAAAGAATAAAATGAAATAAGGAAGGCTAGATAAACAATGTGGAATCAATTCAAATCAAGCACATTCTTTAAAATCTCTCGCTTGCATTCAGATAGGCCAATGATAATCTTAGCATAAGTAATTATTCACAAATTAATAATTCTTTTTACTTGGTCTTCTAACAAGTCTCACTCAATAAATTATATTTTATTAACAGATTGATAGCATTCGGGTAATATGAGTGCTGAATAAATTGAGATTTGGGTAAATATATATTAATTATGGCTTTATTTATTTTTAGATGGCTAGTAGTTTTTTCAAGATTATGCTATCATATAAAATAATTTTATAAATGATAAGGATTATTTGACAGGCTTCTAAATTATTAGAATATAAATAGTATAGAAAATTAAATTAAGATTTGTATGAATGTATTATGAAATAATGCACTATTTTTTGAACAATCACTCTAATTTCATGAAAAAAGTATTATATTATATCATTATAAATACTCTTAATTTGTTTTAATCAATACTTGAGTGGATAAAGTTGTATTAAATTAAACATTTTAAATTGGTTAAAAATTTTACTTCCCAACGGCAGACCTTTAAAGTTTACATAAATATCAATAGCTGCAATAGCTGTCTCTTTCATTTATTAAAGGTATCACGAGGTATTCATAGTTTAATAACACATTTATTTTGAGATAAAGAAAATACTCTTGAATGATTCAATTAGCTGAAGGCTCAACGAATCCAGCTGTCGATGATATTTTAATAAACCAGATAAAACTCGAAAGCAAATTTAACTTAAAAACTTGATAAACGGAATTGCTAAATTAGCTGCTATTTAGATATGAAAAGTTTACTCTTTCAAGAGTAGAAATTAAATAATTATTTTATATAAATTTTTAATCAAATATCTAAAAAAGATGATATAAGATATCATGATGAAGATTTAGGGGGAGAGAGTGGTAGAGATGGGTAACTCAAAAACACTTGTAAGAGTTTAGCTATTCTACAAATAAGCATGAGAAAAATCAATGAGATGACAGTATGAACTATGAACTAAAAGTTTAAGATAAAAAGACTAGTATCAAAACTAATCAAAACCATAGTGTGGATCTGGAGGATTGTTGAATTATTGCAATAAAATTCGCAAATTATATGTTATTCTAGATATCTGGAGAACTAGTGCTTCACATATTTTGAAAATATTAGATTCAGATGTAAAGATGCTTTATGATGATTATTCTATTATTGGAATTTAAGAAAATGGAACTTGGGAGATTGGAATACACAATCAGAGAAGAATGAATTCTGATGGCATAGGAGCAATAAAGCGAATAAATGTGGATGAGAATGAACGAAGAGATGTAAACACAGAATTTCCCACAGATTTCTTATGCAGCTACTTAGTATTAAATAGCTCTGGAGAACATCAACAAAGTGAAAATAGAGAAAGTGATAGAGCCCTAGGGAAATATTTTCAGTGAATAGGGAAAGATATGACTTAGATTGAAGGATATCTGTTCATATAGAGCCAATATTGTCATAAAATGAATAATAATAATATTAATAATATGATCACATTGAGCTCTAGGGACCCCATCTAAAAAATATATGATAATATAAAAGGTTCGAGCCCTTTTCATTAGTTATCTGGTTTTACTTAGTCTGACTCTAGAATTTCACTTATATGAGGATTGAATTAATAGTATTCTTTCAAAGGTTCCTCGTGAAAAAACTCTGATCTCTTTGTTATTTCTATTGTCTTGACAGTGAGTTCATACATGATTTCTATGATTTTCACATGTTGTTCTTCTTCTATTAGGTTGAAGATGATATACGTGATGAAGGCCATTGATTGTAGCATTACCATTATTGGTCTCGAAATTCCTTCTGATTGGATTAGAAGTTGGTCATTATACATCAGTTATTTGTAGGCTTCTGAGTCATC
>ARYC01018806.1:0-17116 GCA_000711775.1 Oxytricha trifallax
TGGGTGGTCTTAAATTATTTAAGAATCTGCTTATAAGCTCCTTGAATAAATTATTCCCTTGTTTGCTGAATCATTGAATCATAATCGATGTCTTAGAAACTGTCATACGTTTTTGTTAACATATTTTCTTATTCTCGAGAGAAGTTGAGGAAAGTGCATTGATAGTCATTTAGCTCTGGAATAATGTGTAGTTATGCTATCTTTATCATCTTCTTCATCTTTTACAACACTTTGGTATGAGTTGTCTCCATTCTCCGATTCCTCAAAAGATTCAAAACTCTGTTTTCAACAGTACTTAAAATTAGGAGTGAAAAAGCTTGCTTTTTTATCTTGTGATTTTTAAATCTTTTCAGATATTGTTGCTATCGTGTCATAGTGAACAACATACTTGCCATTTTGAAGAGTTTTGTGACGGGCGGTACATTTTTGTTAGTAGACCTTGACGTCCATCAGCTCAAATCTTTTGTCAATTAAAAATTTCTCAGCTTCATCAATTGCCAAATCCCCATTAAATTTGATTCAGGTATCCAACTATCGTGTTTTGGCCCATACACTTTCCATCTAATCAAGTATTCAAACCCATTTTCTGACTTGCGTGCATCCAGTATCTTGCTTATATCATATTGAAGTTGCTCTTTCACAAGTTTTTACATATTTTAACCCCTGGAACATTTCGACATTTTTCTGTTTTTATTTATTTTATTACAACTCTAAACTAAGAATGATTAGCAAAATAATCGAGAATAAAACTAAATTATATTGATAATTTAGCTGTTTAATATTTAAACCAGCTTCTAATGCTTGATTTAAATATAGGCTCTAATAATTGGACTAACTTAAACTTACATGAATGAATGATACTAACGTAACTTTGCCATATACTCTCCACCTTGGGCAGTTTTAGCACCATTCGGAGGAATAGCCAAGACTGCAGTGACATCTCATCTCCTGGACAATCAAGTGTTATACATGATGAATAAAAGATGATTCAAGAAACTTTGAATCTTAAGAGAATTTGTAAGGTTACAGGATTCATTCTTACAAATAGGACTAAATCACACTTCTTTCAAACTCAAGTGTTTCAAAGCTGTTATTAGGGCTCTTTGAAATGCTGCTTCGAGCCAAGCCATATCAATGTTAGAGATCTAAAACGCCAAATGTTGCATATATTTTGATATCTGCCTCCTAGAAATCAATGATTACCTTTAAAATAATTTACTTTGTTGAACTGGGCATCTTGCTTCGTTCAGATCCCGCTGTTTGATGCAACGAAAGACCTGCTCTACTGGTGCAAGATCAAACTAGTATGGGCCAAGAAATAGAATCGGCAATCTCATCTTTCTTATTGCATCTATTGTGACCGAACTTTTGTGGTATGGTGCATTGTCCACAATGATCAGATACTTAGTGTACCACCATGGGTCAAGCTTGCACAGTGTTTCACCAACAAGATCAGAAAATATATGAATGTCAAGCTATTAGTGGTTCCATTATTCACTGTAAAAAAAAGCTACCCATTGCTGCAAGCTGCAGGTGTAATTGAGACCTTGCTCATTCTCCTTGAAGCTGTCGAAAGAGTTGTAGTTCCTGGTGAGGCCCAGGTATAGTTACGATTATCAGTGCTCTATACAATAGTCTCATCCACATTTATTATTATTTTACCTCGATACAGAGCACGAATATACTCAGCCGCCGCTAGTTGTCGCGATAGTTTGGAAATGGTTGTATTATGATTGGGTGTAATCTAAGTCACTTTATGGTATGAGAGGCCCAAGTCATGCCTTAAGTATTTTATTACATGATACTTTGAAACATTTTAGCCGAGTTTATTCTTAAGTTCTTCCTGAATAATCTTAGTTGTAATGACAACTCCAGATTGCCTCATAATCCCTATTATTTGTTGTAGTGCTTTTTTAGTTTGATAGTTTAATTTAGTTGAATTGTTACTTTCGGTAGTTTGGTTTTTGGGTTCTGCTTTTTTCATTACTAGCTTTTTTACAAGAATCTCTTTAATGCCCATGATGGCGGCGATACAAGAGCTTTAATACCCTTCCTTGAAAAGTTTCATTATCTGGTTATTTCATGTCTCTATCTAAGTCTTCAAGTGATCTGGGGATTTGCGAGTTAATGCGAGTTTCTTGGTTGTCCGTAATTCTATTATTAATATAACTCTCTATTCCATTTCTCAAGTCATATTGATCAAAGGATTATGGGGTCATTGTGTTAACCTGAAGGGATCATTATAAATCATGTTGCGCTGAGTATCCTCCATCTTGTAGAATTCCATTACCAATACAATCAGTATATTCAAGAGCCATTACAGCAAGGTTACTAATAGCTGATAATCCTATCATGGTGGCGAATCCGGATTGATGCTTAACCGCTTGTACAACCATTGATTTGGGGTCGATGAGTTATCTGCTATCTTTATCATTAGCTTGATGGTATACTTAGCAAAATTGTTCCTTGTTCATAATTAGGGAGTTCATGGAATGGGTGCTCAGAATCACGAGCTCGGGTTGATCGAGGCGACAACATATCAACTGGGTAATGGTAAAAGCAGTCTCATCATTGAGAATTTATTGCTTTGTCTCCTTATGTTAGCCCACAAAGCCTTGAAGGTTAACATCTTAATCAAATTGCTAATCCATTAGGTAGTAGTTCTATTATCTATGCATCATTGAGCTTTATTAGTATTCCTGCATTGGTTCTGGTTGGGAGTGGAAGTTTTTCATTTAAGTTCTAAAGGAATTCCTCTTAATTTGATAGGAATTCTCTATAGGGAAACCCTTTTAAAAGGAATTTTATTCTAAATGGGATGAAATATCAGAAAAATAGCACCCATCGCCACAAATCAAATAGATTCATGAGTCATTTTTATTAATTATCAAGCCAATTAAATCAAGGATTTATTCAGAAGAATATATGAACTAATAGCGTATTAATTTGTTAGACTTGCAAACTAAGTTGCAAAGCAAGAAAGATTTATATATCTTTTTGTCCTAAGACTGCCTGGTACACTTGCCAAACCTCTCGTCCACAAATTCCTATTTCTTGAGTGAGATACTCAAGGGTGACAAGAACGTAAGTTTGCTTTGAGATTCTAACCCTGATAATTCTCACAGTTCATCTCAAGGAATTCTGTCAAAGTTTCTGCTATCCCATAGCTGGAAGGCCTCACTATAGTGGATCTCCTAAATCTAGCACAATAGCATGAGTAAGTGATGAGCTATTTGCCCTCTCCGCGTGACTGGAAGAAAATAGACAAACAATGGATAGGAGACATTCTCTACTCAATCATTCCGGACTAGCTGCAAGAAATGATTAATTAGGCTAGGTAAAAGCAGTTTTCAAGAAAAGTGGAGAAACGGTCTTTAGATGTATAGCTTCGTCCTGAATTCGCGGAAGCATTCAATTAGTGTATGATGATTTCTTGTAAGTTTATGATTTTGTTTTTTATCCTTATAGCTGCAAAAGGCAGAGCCGTTTCTCTATTAAAGCCAAATTCGAAGCGCCGTCGCACTCGTCAAGAATGTGAAGAGACTAAGGAAGAAGAGTAGCACTTGAGAGCTGACAGGAAGGACTTCTTTCTTCAAGTGAAACGCTAGAAAACTGAATTGCAGCAATTGTAGCCTTAAAGAGCTTAGATGAGAAGCTTAACAGTCATGAGCGATAATTTTGGTCAAGGATTCAATCAAGAGAATCATCCCCTACAAAGCTAAAGTTTAAATAAGTAGTTATTTAATATCTGATACTTATGGTATTTTAATTCAAAAAAGTAGCTTACCTTAATAGTAAACTTTGAGTTATGCTTGAATTCATAGCATTCTGTCTCTTCTCATTTCAAGATATATAATTGAACTTTCTTATAAAATGACCACCTTATTCTACATAGTTTAAAGTAATATAGCACTTGTCTAAATTTTACCCATTTTTGTGCTTAAGCCTGAATATGTAATCCTCAATGATCAATGTTATTTAGTTTACTACATTATCTTAAAGAGAGTTAGAGAATAATACGAAAGTTATAATTCAGTTGATGTTGAATAGTCATGCAGGTAAGTAGAGGAGTATTGATGAGTTTTAATCTTTATTAGGAATTAATTAGTTACGTGTGAGAATGAGTAAGTGAATGTTAGCTTTTTAGAAGTGAGCATAGTTCAAGTCTTAAGAAATGAAATGATTTAAACATCTGCTGTGATAATATCATTTATTGAGTGCAAATAAATTATTACATCGCGTGTTTTGGTTCTCAAATTTTCTGATTATCCCAAGAAAGTAAAAATGATCAGCAAGCCCTCACAAATCCCATCGTCTCAGTACTCCTCAAATTAGAGGATTTAAACAATGTCTCCTGAAGTTGCTCAGGTCATTGTGTCTATTTAGTTTCTTCCTCAACATTAGCTTTTGGGGTGTCTGACAGAGATTTCTTGGGACCACGGGAGTAATTTAGAACTGACAAGCCAGGAATCATTGGCTATTTACTGGGTCTGAAAGTAGTATATAAGATTTCTATAGTGTTGTCATACACTATATCTCTGCCATTAGCATCTTCCAATAAGAATGCTCTAGAATTAAGCAACTGGCTCGCGTTGCTCTTGCCCATTATCATCGTAAAGTTTGGATTAGCTTCCTTACTTTCCCAGAGCTATAGCTACTCGAGCTAAGCTGGTAGTATTTCTAACCAAGTTACAGCTTACCTCAAAGTGGATGCCTTTACAGTTGATTCTTTTATTACATAAGACATATGGTGCTCCATTTGTTCCAAGACCTCTTACTATAACGCAAGCTTTCTTGTCACTACCCATGGCTGCCAATTAACACTGCGTGTCATCGAAATCTATTAAATGGTTGTTTTTTTCTTCAACAACTGCAATGCAAAGATGGTGTTTTTCATTATTGTTTCTAGGCACAGAATGGGCACGAGTTTGTACTCTTAAGATTAAACAATAGCACATTTTACTACTCTTTCAACAACCATTAAGTTGGACCTCAGTTGTTAATCCAGAGCGTTCCATTACTACATAAATTGCTTAGGCATCACTCGCTTCTGCTTTTTATTTGTTTTCGAATAATCTGGAGGTTTTACTAGGCACTCTTTTCTAGGAATGAATTCTAACAATAGGGGGGTCAATAAGTGGGGAGAGATCTAAAAGTGAACCCTGATCCGTAAAGCCTTCCAGTTTCACCAATTGCTGGAGCAGGTCGTGCTTTTTAGATTTCACCAACTCTCTCCATTCATCCAACAATTTTATAAATAGGGAGGTTAAATCGTTTCACCACAGTTCATGATGGTCTGTCCATTTTGCACTACTTTTCAAAGTTTCTAGAGTAGCCAGTATTTTGGATCTTAAAGAATTGCTATTCTGGATTATGGAAACAATTTCTTAGTCATACAAGGAATTATCTCTAGTTAATGGTATTGGGGCTCTTAACTTCTGGTTTTATTCGTTATCTTAAGTCTCATCAGAGTCCTTCAAAAACAAGTTACTGAGGATTTTGACTTGAGGTTTGGGTCCATTCAATTATAATTGAGGTGAATAAAGTTAATCTAGAGGGCCTCTGCTAGCTGCGAAAGATGAATCATCTTAATGCTTTTCCTTGAACGTTTAGATAGTTGATTAAAGCTTTATCTTACCCAGGAACTGTTAATAGGTGTTTTCTTTTGGAGTATATTGATTTGCCCAAATCTAACCAAGTGGTCTATTATCATGTTTGAATTATTAGATCTTCCTAGCGTTTTCAACTATTCTTAGAGTTCTTTTTGAAAATCAGTTTGTTTATAGGGTATCCCTGAAAAGAGTACTAATATACTTTGACAATGATTCTTCGGGGGTCTTATAAAGTCGTTACATCACATCAATCACCCTTCTCTATACCTGCTAAATATATAGACGGCACTCAGGCTTCAAAATGCAATTCTTGGTGTGCTTGTAAAATCTATTCTTTTAAAAGAGGCGACTTCTAATCAGCTTCCTACAGCATATATGGCCTTAGAAATTCTCCTGTTGAATACGTGACTCCCTCGATTTAGTAATAGCATGTAGGCCAAAGGTTGCATAGCGTAGTTGATCTCTTAAAGCTTCGCACTCCTTGCGTTCAGCCTCCTTTATCAATCTGATGGTAATCTTATAATATCTCTCTAAATGCGCTTAATCTTGTGAAGGTTTTACAAACTTTCGTTGCAACATTTTATCTTAAACTTGCTGTTTTTTGAGTTGTTTTTGTTTAATTAGGGCGACTATTTTATTGTGTAAATCGTTGGAACTAAATAGTTATTTTTTGAATTGTTTTATTTTTTCATTTGTAGTTAAGTCGTTTGGACTTTTCCTTAATGGCAGGCATTTTAATGATGATTATTGGCAAAGAGGAGCTGTCACTCCCTAGGCCAACGTATCTGATATAAAGCCAGTGTCGAAAGGTTCAACGGCTACTTATAAATTAGGTCACTCCTTCTAAAGCTTATAAGTTGATGAATTAATCAAGTCTGAGTCGTAACTTTAACATTCATCTTATTATCTGTAATGGGTAGAGTCGGGTAATCTGAGATCTTCAGCCATTGTCTGGTCCTCAATCGTGTCTTCAGGTGCATTCTGTAATTCTTTCTTGCTCTTTATGGGAGGGAAGAGTTCCCTAGCCATGACCCTGAACTATATTTCTTCCTCAACCAAAAAACGATGAAGCCGAGTATTTTCTTCACCAAGAATACAGTCCACATTTTACCTCATCATCTTTGGGTTAGCTTTGCTAGCGCTCATCATCTCTAATAGTTTTTATAATCTCTCTCGGAAAATGTGAATAGGGAGCGGTCAGGCTTCATGACATTCGTACAAATGGAGAGGAAGCAGGAGCGAAGGGGAGAGATGGATGGTAGACGACGACCTGCTCTTTTTAAGGGAGGACATCCTGACATCTTCAAGCAACATGGTTTGAGTGGGGATGGGAGTTTGAAATAAAATTTAATTAGACTTATAATATATAGTAACTATTAAACCACTTGATTTCCAGGTTGCTTTTTAAAATCTAATTAGGGTAGGTACTGTAGTAGTAGTAGTAGTAGTAGTAGTAGTAGTAGTAGTAGTAGTAGTATTAGCTCTAGAGCATTCTATTAAAAAGCAACCTGAACATTTTAATAATAATTATGAGATTTTATAATAATTAATTTTTATTTTAACGGTCACCTTATCAAACCAATTAAACATCTTTTAAAAAAAACCATTGTGATATATCATCAAAGATTTATTTACTAAATACTATATATTAATACTATATAACAAATAAATTAACATATAAATAATTAATTATAGTATAGGAAAGAAGATAGATTAAGTTGTTTTAAATATGTAAGGCAATCGAGAAATTCTCAGTAACTTTTCTTGATTTCCTTACATTAGGGAAATATATTAAAAAATTAATCATCAAATGAATAATTAATATTATAGTTTATACCAATAAGTTTCAGTTTATTAATTTTAATAATTGCATGAGTATTTATAATTTTTAATTAATTCCATTTTTAACGCTAAAGGAAGCAGCTGTTGTCCTATGAGCAGGTTCTAGCAAAGTAGCTCTCGATTTTGGACATGCGGTGACTTACTGGCGCGTTCGCATGATCTTTGGTTGATGCCCTTATATAACTATGCCTGCAGGATGTCTGACACTGTAACCGATTAGTGGTTTTGATCAATCCCTCCAAGTGCTAACTATAATCCTCTAAACGATGAATCCATGCCCAATTGTATTTTGCGTTTATCTTTGCTTGGAAAATACTTCTCTGTGGGGTTGACTAGAGATTGAAACATCTTTTCGAAAGCTATAGAATGAGCCTAGTTTCATCTCTTTTGCTGATACTTGACTTAGGATATCGTTTGCAACACTGATTTTATAAGTTATGTAAGCTTTTAGTATTTAAATTTTTAATTGGCCAATTAAAGCCCAAATAATTAAAACATTAAATCTACTCTCTATTAAATTTTATAATTTAATCAAAATATTAAAACTTTGAAATGTGCAATGGAGTCAAATTCAAGGGTCTTTAACAACAGAAACAGCGCCAAGCACCATTAATAAAGAAGAAGCATATAGAGTGCGAGATATCATTAACGCCAAGGCCATCAAAAACAACACTCATACCAAAGTTATGTATGAAAATGCCCCCCAAGGAAAGCCTGTGTTGGTTGAACACTCGAAGCTCATGTATGCAAATGACCGAACCAGAGTAGAGACATTTATTAGTGAGTAGAGACCAGAGTGCACGACCATTCCTACGGAACATTTACCCTAATTCAGCGGTAAGGTAAAGACAAGGATGAATAGATCAGTTCAAGTGACGGGAAGACTCAAACAGCAATTCGCAAGATTCTTAAAAGCACAGCGGCAATGAAAATACTCAGGATATGGCAAGGCAACAACACAAGGAGGGAAAGTTAGAGCAGGACGAGGATGAGAGCATTAGCGAGGAAAATGAGGAGCAGTGCGAGCATGCCCAAGAATTTGATGAATGTGACAATGAGACTCGAATTCTACTTGACTCACTGGAAGAGTAGCAAATAGACAACTTCAAACTTTGCATTTAAACATAAATATTAATGCTCTAAATTATTATTCATTTATTTTGTATTTTCACAACTCGCTGAAATTTACTCTTGGGATTTTATATATTATCACTGATAATTAAATTTAATTTAAAAAAAGAGCTTCAGCTGTTTATTAAACTTATAAGCAAGATTAATAATATAATAAGTTTAAAATGGGCCTTTGAATCAATAATAAAAAATGTTAGAAAACAACTAAAGTCATATAATTGTAATTACTATAAGGCTTGTTGATTTATAAGTAAATTCAAGTGGAAATTATATTATGGATTATCATAATTAATCTATAGAATTTAAAGAATGTCGTTTGCGGAGTCCAAAATGTAAAGCTTTAAAATAATTCTGGATCATTATTTACATATTTATTTACTAATTATTAAAATATTGAACTAATTAGAATAATATGAAAGAGATAATAAATTACATAATTATCAAAAGTAAAGTTGTAGAATAATTATAAAAAAATTACTGAGCTCATAATTGTATAGAACTGCTACTGTAAAGATTACTATCCTTTTATCTTTTGTTTTGTATGATATTCTCTCCAATTAATTCTTTATGGTTCATTTATTCCAGATCTACCAATTGTTATTGCAAAATATTTATTTATGAGATCATCAAGAAATTTATTCTTAGTAGACTAATAATTCAGTACAGGATTATTTTTTTCTTCATAAAAAGGATTTTAAACTAAAATTAACATTAAAATTTAAAAGTGAGTTTAAAAGAATAAAATGAAATAAGGAAGGCTAGATAAACAATGTGGAATCAATTCAAATCAAGCACATTCTTTAAAATCTCTCGCTTGCATTCAGATAGGCCAATGATAATCTTAGCATAAGTAATTATTCACAAATTAATAATTCTTTTTACTTGGTCTTCTAACAAGTCTCACTCAATAAATTATATTTTATTAACAGATTGATAGCATTCGGGTAATATGAGTGCTGAATAAATTGAGATTTGGGTAAATATATATTAATTATGGCTTTATTTATTTTTAGATGGCTAGTAGTTTTTTCAAGATTATGCTATCATATAAAATAATTTTATAAATGATAAGGATTATTTGACAGGCTTCTAAATTATTAGAATATAAATAGTATAGAAAATTAAATTAAGATTTGTATGAATGTATTATGAAATAATGCACTATTTTTTGAACAATCACTCTAATTTCATGAAAAAAGTATTATATTATATCATTATAAATACTCTTAATTTGTTTTAATCAATACTTGAGTGGATAAAGTTGTATTAAATTAAACATTTTAAATTGGTTAAAAATTTTACTTCCCAACGGCAGACCTTTAAAGTTTACATAAATATCAATAGCTGCAATAGCTGTCTCTTTCATTTATTAAAGGTATCACGAGGTATTCATAGTTTAATAACACATTTATTTTGAGATAAAGAAAATACTCTTGAATGATTCAATTAGCTGAAGGCTCAACGAATCCAGCTGTCGATGATATTTTAATAAACCAGATAAAACTCGAAAGCAAATTTAACTTAAAAACTTGATAAACGGAATTGCTAAATTAGCTGCTATTTAGATATGAAAAGTTTACTCTTTCAAGAGTAGAAATTAAATAATTATTTTATATAAATTTTTAATCAAATATCTAAAAAAGATGATATAAGATATCATGATGAAGATTTAGGGGGAGAGAGTGGTAGAGATGGGTAACTCAAAAACACTTGTAAGAGTTTAGCTATTCTACAAATAAGCATGAGAAAAATCAATGAGATGACAGTATGAACTATGAACTAAAAGTTTAAGATAAAAAGACTAGTATCAAAACTAATCAAAACCATAGTGTGGATCTGGAGGATTGTTGAATTATTGCAATAAAATTCGCAAATTATATGTTATTCTAGATATCTGGAGAACTAGTGCTTCACATATTTTGAAAATATTAGATTCAGATGTAAAGATGCTTTATGATGATTATTCTATTATTGGAATTTAAGAAAATGGAACTTGGGAGATTGGAATACACAATCAGAGAAGAATGAATTCTGATGGCATAGGAGCAATAAAGCGAATAAATGTGGATGAGAATGAACGAAGAGATGTAAACACAGAATTTCCCACAGATTTCTTATGCAGCTACTTAGTATTAAATAGCTCTGGAGAACATCAACAAAGTGAAAATAGAGAAAGTGATAGAGCCCTAGGGAAATATTTTCAGTGAATAGGGAAAGATATGACTTAGATTGAAGGATATCTGTTCATATAGAGCCAATATTGTCATAAAATGAATAATAATAATATTAATAATATGATCACATTGAGCTCTAGGGACCCCATCTAAAAAATATATGATAATATAAAAGGTTCGAGCCCTTTTCATTAGTTATCTGGTTTTACTTAGTCTGACTCTAGAATTTCACTTATATGAGGATTGAATTAATAGTATTCTTTCAAAGGTTCCTCGTGAAAAAACTCTGATCTCTTTGTTATTTCTATTGTCTTGACAGTGAGTTCATACATGATTTCTATGATTTTCACATGTTGTTCTTCTTCTATTAGGTTGAAGATGATATACGTGATGAAGGCCATTGATTGTAGCATTACCATTATTGGTCTCGAAATTCCTTCTGATTGGATTAGAAGTTGGTCATTATACATCAGTTATTTGTAGGCTTCTGAGTCATCGTTTATGATGCCTACTCCTGGTGAGACATACCCACTTGTTTAGGGTTTGTCTGTCATCATTTAGAACTACTTCTCTAGTGGTTAAGTTTCTAGGTCTTAATTTTCAAGCACAAGAAGATAATTTAGTTTTGTCAAGTCTACTCCAACATATTAGATTTTGGTAAATTATAGGAATTTTTAGAACATCTTTTGTAAGACTCTGTCCGAATGTTTGCCAGTCTTATTTTTGTTCAAAATCTAGTTCTCCATCTATGATAGTAGATAGAGTGAGCTGTAGCATCTTCAGCATGTTGTTTTTATAAATCTCAGTCCATTGTTGGTCAGAGACTCGGCCCTTAATGTCTTTTGCTTCCATATATTTAAATCTAAAAATTTTAATTGATAAAAGTAATTTATTTTACTATTAAATAGTAAATGCGTCACTGGTTTAAGTCTCTATTTCACTTACAAATTATTAGGTTTTACGCACTTTGATTTGATTTCTATTGTTTTGAAAAAGGGCGCTTATATGTTATTTCGAACTCATCTTCCATTTCCACATCCTGTGTGTGAGTAGTTTGGTAGATTATTGCGACATATCTTTCTTTTTTGTTTCTCCTGTATTGTCTGTATGATTTAAATCTTTTCCATTAATGGGTTTAAAAATTTCATATAGTTTAAGGTTTATTTAGTCGGCTGCTAGATAGTTTGAGAGGCTGATCAGATAAACCTGATTTGGAGTATTTAGTACAAATCTTGTATGGCACTCCTTAATATTTAATAGGTGTTTAATATTTGTGGAATTTGTGAAGGCTATGGTTATGGCTGTGAAGATTGATTAAGTTACTGCTAGTTGTAGTTCTTGATTAATCACAAAGCATTGTGTCTGGTTTGTTAGCTCTAGGTCTAGTAGGTATTCGAAGTCAAATATTTCATTTTTATCTGAAATTTAGAATCTAGTGTGTTGCAGCTTAATTATTAAAGAATGCTTAAGTGCCCGACTGTGTTTAATAATTTTGTTAAAGAAACTTATTGAGATAATTCTATGATTTCTCGATGTTTATTTAAATCCAAGTGAAAAAGCTTTGTATGCTTCTTGTATCACTTATTTTAGGGAATACTTAGTTGCTCCATGAGATCAGGAATTTCTAAATTGCTTTGTTAAGGAAGCATGTCATTTCTGATTTATCGTTACGACCTTAGAGCAAGTTTATTTACAATTCAATAATCCATAAAATGAATAATAGTAGTAAATGAGTGAAACAAGAGGGAGTGACACCAAAGAAGGGGTGCTTTTGATTCTAGAAGAGATGAATAAGAGAGACAAAAGAGAAGAAGTGAATTTGAACATTGACATTATTATTGAGTTATAAGTAATGCGTCAATGTCAACTCTTGCCAAATCTTTCAAAAGAGTAAATAAGCAGACTTTAAATAGATCAAGATGAATATATTTTATTAGTAATACTACCATTGAAATTAATTGTTTCTTAAATAAAATGCTACACATATTAAATATAATTATTATATTAGCTTATAAAAATGAAAAACAATTGATCTCGTGGCTTTAATATCTATAATTTATTTATAACATAAATAATAATTTGATAAGGCAAAATTTGGATAATTAAAAGTAATATATATCAATTAGATCATGAAGATAAACCAGATTAACCTACCTCAAAATAGACTAAAGTGCAGAAATTGCCCCATTTTAGACTTAACTTAACTTAATTGAAATAACTTCATTGAATAATAATTAATTGTGAAACTAATTTTAGTTAAATTATTTTTATTTTTAATCAACTTAATTAAATATTATACTGAAGAATTATATTTAGAATGAGCATTTTCCAGTGAAAACGCCAAGCCAAGAGCAAGCACGTTAATTCCAGTTAAAATTGTGTAGTTTATGATTGCAGCAGAATTGATCCATTACGAAGTTTTCAAACGATCAAGTTGGTTGTATATTTTATAAATTCTTACCTTTCTAATATAATATAAAAATAATATTAATAATAATGCTGATGATAAACACCTTTACAATAGAGAGGGCGAATCTCAAAAGGCAGGTCGTTAAATTTGATTCGAGTTATCAAAAGTAAATAAGCATAACGTAAATGAGATGTATGAGTCCATTGAATCATTTAAATAGGAGAATAAGAGCATAAAATAAGAATGATTAGGCTTAAAAGCACGATAAATGTTGAGTGATCTGGAAATAATAAAAGTAGTTAGTGCGATCAATCAATCAAATAAATAAGTTAGTAAGTTATATAGATATTCAAATGTTGAAGTTGGTTATTTAAACAGTTTTATCAAGTCCGAGATCATCAGATAAAACTATTTTATGGTTGGTCTAAGTTGTTATTGAATTTAAATCATTTTCTCAGAGTAATATCCCTATGATTATTATTATTACAAATACATAAATGCAAATTAATAAAAAATTACTAAATATATTATTTATTTATATTTAGCTTTATAGTGGAATAATGAGCACTAAATATAGCAATTTTCACTTACAAATCAGTAAGATTTACCGCAGACTATGACATTCAACAACTAAATGATTTACTGAGTAATATCCCAATTAAATAAAGCAAGGAGTCTATTGGTTAGTTTGATCTCATTGAGATCTTCATTAAAAGAACTAGACTGCGAGGATAGAATTAAGTGGAACTCAGTTCTGTTGAAGTCAAGGAGCCGGGGACAATCGGTGCTGGTGATGAGCAAGAAGGAAACTATCAGTTGTGGGATGTTTCACATAAGTAGAGCAGACTACCTAAAGAGAAACATATATACCATAATTAAATTATATTATATTTATTTATAAATTTTCTATATTTAAATTAAAACACCTAAGTTATGTGTTGAGAGGTCAGTGAGTTGAACTCAAAAGTCAGAGTTTAGATATCTATCAGAGATGCATCTAGTTACGTTGACTTGATCACAGCTGCATCTATCGAGAGTGACTCATTCCATCACTGCAGTTGACTATTCCTAAATGCGACAAACTTGCTCTTACAGCTTGTAACTCCTCTGCATCTGACTCAACTTCAACTAAGAAAAGGAAAATATTGATTTGCAAGAACAATCACAAGATATCTATATCAGCAAATATAGTTTAAATGAAAATCATAATGTTGATGATAAAATTTTAGGGAGTATAAGCATTAAACTGGCAACTGATATTCGTTATTTTTAGAGATCTAGATTGTTTAAAGTAGTTCAACAAGACAAAGTCTTTAAAGAAGGAACTTGAAATAATAAAATACATGAAAAACTATATTCTTTGTTATTGTAAAGTTACCTTAATTTGGTTTTATCATGAATTTATTTTAATTGTATTAAATGTTTATTGTTATTTTAATAAGGAAAATATATAAATAAATCTTATCTTTCTAGAACTGTAAGTAATTTTCCTTGTTGACCTATTCAAGTAGTCATTTGAAGTTTTATATATTTAAAGCGATGAATTACTTAAATTGATATTTAAGATGCCTATTTCCTTTGATCTCAAAAAGTAAGGTGAAATGGAGGGTTGCATAAATTGAAGTTTAATTAAGGGAGACGAAAGCATGGAAACATAGTGTTAAAAGCTATAATGTTACAGATAACAATGAAATTTACTAATAAGTATTCAAAGATATAATGATTGACCATAAAAACGAAATTAAATACCAAACCATATATTTTTAATTCAATTTTATCAATATATAACAACTTATAGAGAGCTTTTATGGAATATCCGGTAAAGAGTTATCTGACTGAAAGAGCACTAAAAATGATGTAACCAATTTTGATAAAATCATGTAAAAATTAGTGAAAAAGAAAATCAATGCAAAAACAAAACCTATTAGCTAAATACATATAGGAGAGATAATCTATTTATACATTAGCGTAATTACTATATTAGGCAATTTAACAAGCGAATACTATCAGTGTAGCAGGATGCTTAAGAGTGGAGGCATTGAGAGTATTTTCAAAAGAGATGTCTTGTTATTCCTACTATTGGAAAGAGCTATCCTGCTTAGACTGCAAGCCCTCATGCAATTCATGGCCAAGCTTTCATTCCTTATTGTTTGTATGGCATATAAGCTTGAGGTCTTCGCTCTTGATCGCAGCTCTTCAACGCGCTACACATTTTACACTTAAAAATATCGAGGTCAGAATGTTGACACTTTTCTTCCGAATGTTGACAAATAGGTGGCTGTTCTAAAGGGGATTCTTAAAGATGAAACTAATAAGGACTCCGTTGCTCTCTCAGAGGGAAGGAATAGTACAGCCTCAGTATCAGTTTCGCGGCCTCTATCTGCTTTCGAGCCTACAGTAGTGATTTAATGGGCCTCTTCAGAAAATGGTAAAATCACTTCCATTTGGAATTCAGGCATTTATGGACTTTCGATTTTGCAGGCATAGTCACGGGAAGATCTTTGACTGGGGAGCGGCCAGGGGCACCACGTGATTCTCCATGTTTTTATCTACGGAGATGGGGTCTCCGACTTAGACAAGTGTCGTAGATCGCGAGATAAAAAAAGCATCTTTATTTTCGGGGACCACCCTTTACCATTGTACGAGCGCCCTGAGGCACATTTCCATTTCTCAGAGTGCGTGTATATTCCATTCAATTCAGTCAATCCTACGAATCTCCTTAGTCTGCTACTCTTTCCACTCTGTGCTGCGCGTTTTCCTCTGTCCTGCTCTATGATGCGCCTAGGCGGATTCTTCAACTATCTAATGAGGTTCAAAAGAGATGGAGTGCACTTACTAATAGGGATGCAGAGGAATCTTGAAGCAGTTTACCGTGTGCGCTGCACTCGTTGGCGTCTTGACCAATGGAGTTCCCACCTATTCTGGCACTTCAGATCTCCAAAATGACTTCTTCGCAGTAAATGGTGCAGGCCAGATACCAAGAGAGAAGGTGTAATCATTGAGTAGGTAGCAGCTAATACAAGCCTTCCTCTTACTAATACTCTTTCAGTTCCTTGCGTCTATATTAATAGTCTCAGAGCAAATGGAGTTGCTACATCTTGCTCTTCTTAATCACGATGCACCAAGGACTACTTGAAAAACGCTATCACCAACCCTCCAACCGCTCAAAGAGTCACGAGTATTGTCTGAATCGCTAGAGAAGGCCATAAGATAGTTAGACCATACAAGGCTACTGGAAATTTATGGCAGGCATGCGATGTAGATGCTTGCAAATGGTGATACAGTAAATGTCAAACATGTCAATGGCTTCACCCTCCTCTCCCTCTGCATGCAAGGCTCCCCGCTGGTAGTACTGGCTTAACGGCATCTTCACGGGACGTCTTTGGTAGAGCCTGTGTATCTCTCATCAATCTGGTACAGATCACTGTCTAAGGGAGGTCGCCATTTAGAGCTGTTATAAATAATTTTAAAGTCTGATTAATAATATTAATTTGCTTAAATACTGACCCTAGGAATTTGGTAGCTTTCTGTTTTGTGATAGGAGCCCTTATATAAAACCCCAAGAGTATTTTTTTAAGGAATAGAGAGAATGAAAATTTAATAAATGAACTCTAATAAATTTAATAATAGCTGGCTCACTGCTTGATCATCTTGCAGATCTTGTCGAAGTACCTGAACTCCTCTCTGGTCATCTTCTTGCCTCCTGATACTTGTAGCCTGGCATTATTCAAGTCACTGATCTCCATCTCGTGCCACTTCCTGAACTCCATGATCTTGTCGTCCTTCAGGCAATCCTTGAAGTTGTTGACAATAGCAAATGGGATCCTGGGGTTCTCGCTGAACAGGACCTGCAGCTCCTCGAGAACCCTGCACCTGGCGGTCTCCTTGTAAGCGTCCATTGCCTTCTTGATCGAGGTGGCCTTGACGATGTGGGGCTGGTTGTTGAA
>ARYC01018807.1:0-17598 GCA_000711775.1 Oxytricha trifallax
TCTTAAAAGCACAGCGGCAATGAAAATACTCAGGATATGGCAAGGCAACAACACAAGGAGGGAAAGTTAGAGCAGGACGAGGATGAGAGCATTAGCGAGGAAAATGAGGAGCAGTGCGAGCATGCCCAAGAATTTGATGAATGTGACAATGAGACTCGAATTCTACTTGACTCACTGGAAGAGTAGCAAATAGACAACTTCAAACTTTGCATTTAAACATAAATATTAATGCTCTAAATTATTATTCATTTATTTTGTATTTTCACAACTCGCTGAAATTTACTCTTGGGATTTTATATATTATCACTGATAATTAAATTTAATTTAAAAAAAGAGCTTCAGCTGTTTATTAAACTTATAAGCAAGATTAATAATATAATAAGTTTAAAATGGGCCTTTGAATCAATAATAAAAAATGTTAGAAAACAACTAAAGTCATATAATTGTAATTACTATAAGGCTTGTTGATTTATAAGTAAATTCAAGTGGAAATTATATTATGGATTATCATAATTAATCTATAGAATTTAAAGAATGTCGTTTGCGGAGTCCAAAATGTAAAGCTTTAAAATAATTCTGGATCATTATTTACATATTTATTTACTAATTATTAAAATATTGAACTAATTAGAATAATATGAAAGAGATAATAAATTACATAATTATCAAAAGTAAAGTTGTAGAATAATTATAAAAAAATTACTGAGCTCATAATTGTATAGAACTGCTACTGTAAAGATTACTATCCTTTTATCTTTTGTTTTGTATGATATTCTCTCCAATTAATTCTTTATGGTTCATTTATTCCAGATCTACCAATTGTTATTGCAAAATATTTATTTATGAGATCATCAAGAAATTTATTCTTAGTAGACTAATAATTCAGTACAGGATTATTTTTTTCTTCATAAAAAGGATTTTAAACTAAAATTAACATTAAAATTTAAAAGTGAGTTTAAAAGAATAAAATGAAATAAGGAAGGCTAGATAAACAATGTGGAATCAATTCAAATCAAGCACATTCTTTAAAATCTCTCGCTTGCATTCAGATAGGCCAATGATAATCTTAGCATAAGTAATTATTCACAAATTAATAATTCTTTTTACTTGGTCTTCTAACAAGTCTCACTCAATAAATTATATTTTATTAACAGATTGATAGCATTCGGGTAATATGAGTGCTGAATAAATTGAGATTTGGGTAAATATATATTAATTATGGCTTTATTTATTTTTAGATGGCTAGTAGTTTTTTCAAGATTATGCTATCATATAAAATAATTTTATAAATGATAAGGATTATTTGACAGGCTTCTAAATTATTAGAATATAAATAGTATAGAAAATTAAATTAAGATTTGTATGAATGTATTATGAAATAATGCACTATTTTTTGAACAATCACTCTAATTTCATGAAAAAAGTATTATATTATATCATTATAAATACTCTTAATTTGTTTTAATCAATACTTGAGTGGATAAAGTTGTATTAAATTAAACATTTTAAATTGGTTAAAAATTTTACTTCCCAACGGCAGACCTTTAAAGTTTACATAAATATCAATAGCTGCAATAGCTGTCTCTTTCATTTATTAAAGGTATCACGAGGTATTCATAGTTTAATAACACATTTATTTTGAGATAAAGAAAATACTCTTGAATGATTCAATTAGCTGAAGGCTCAACGAATCCAGCTGTCGATGATATTTTAATAAACCAGATAAAACTCGAAAGCAAATTTAACTTAAAAACTTGATAAACGGAATTGCTAAATTAGCTGCTATTTAGATATGAAAAGTTTACTCTTTCAAGAGTAGAAATTAAATAATTATTTTATATAAATTTTTAATCAAATATCTAAAAAAGATGATATAAGATATCATGATGAAGATTTAGGGGGAGAGAGTGGTAGAGATGGGTAACTCAAAAACACTTGTAAGAGTTTAGCTATTCTACAAATAAGCATGAGAAAAATCAATGAGATGACAGTATGAACTATGAACTAAAAGTTTAAGATAAAAAGACTAGTATCAAAACTAATCAAAACCATAGTGTGGATCTGGAGGATTGTTGAATTATTGCAATAAAATTCGCAAATTATATGTTATTCTAGATATCTGGAGAACTAGTGCTTCACATATTTTGAAAATATTAGATTCAGATGTAAAGATGCTTTATGATGATTATTCTATTATTGGAATTTAAGAAAATGGAACTTGGGAGATTGGAATACACAATCAGAGAAGAATGAATTCTGATGGCATAGGAGCAATAAAGCGAATAAATGTGGATGAGAATGAACGAAGAGATGTAAACACAGAATTTCCCACAGATTTCTTATGCAGCTACTTAGTATTAAATAGCTCTGGAGAACATCAACAAAGTGAAAATAGAGAAAGTGATAGAGCCCTAGGGAAATATTTTCAGTGAATAGGGAAAGATATGACTTAGATTGAAGGATATCTGTTCATATAGAGCCAATATTGTCATAAAATGAATAATAATAATATTAATAATATGATCACATTGAGCTCTAGGGACCCCATCTAAAAAATATATGATAATATAAAAGGTTCGAGCCCTTTTCATTAGTTATCTGGTTTTACTTAGTCTGACTCTAGAATTTCACTTATATGAGGATTGAATTAATAGTATTCTTTCAAAGGTTCCTCGTGAAAAAACTCTGATCTCTTTGTTATTTCTATTGTCTTGACAGTGAGTTCATACATGATTTCTATGATTTTCACATGTTGTTCTTCTTCTATTAGGTTGAAGATGATATACGTGATGAAGGCCATTGATTGTAGCATTACCATTATTGGTCTCGAAATTCCTTCTGATTGGATTAGAAGTTGGTCATTATACATCAGTTATTTGTAGGCTTCTGAGTCATCGTTTATGATGCCTACTCCTGGTGAGACATACCCACTTGTTTAGGGTTTGTCTGTCATCATTTAGAACTACTTCTCTAGTGGTTAAGTTTCTAGGTCTTAATTTTCAAGCACAAGAAGATAATTTAGTTTTGTCAAGTCTACTCCAACATATTAGATTTTGGTAAATTATAGGAATTTTTAGAACATCTTTTGTAAGACTCTGTCCGAATGTTTGCCAGTCTTATTTTTGTTCAAAATCTAGTTCTCCATCTATGATAGTAGATAGAGTGAGCTGTAGCATCTTCAGCATGTTGTTTTTATAAATCTCAGTCCATTGTTGGTCAGAGACTCGGCCCTTAATGTCTTTTGCTTCCATATATTTAAATCTAAAAATTTTAATTGATAAAAGTAATTTATTTTACTATTAAATAGTAAATGCGTCACTGGTTTAAGTCTCTATTTCACTTACAAATTATTAGGTTTTACGCACTTTGATTTGATTTCTATTGTTTTGAAAAAGGGCGCTTATATGTTATTTCGAACTCATCTTCCATTTCCACATCCTGTGTGTGAGTAGTTTGGTAGATTATTGCGACATATCTTTCTTTTTTGTTTCTCCTGTATTGTCTGTATGATTTAAATCTTTTCCATTAATGGGTTTAAAAATTTCATATAGTTTAAGGTTTATTTAGTCGGCTGCTAGATAGTTTGAGAGGCTGATCAGATAAACCTGATTTGGAGTATTTAGTACAAATCTTGTATGGCACTCCTTAATATTTAATAGGTGTTTAATATTTGTGGAATTTGTGAAGGCTATGGTTATGGCTGTGAAGATTGATTAAGTTACTGCTAGTTGTAGTTCTTGATTAATCACAAAGCATTGTGTCTGGTTTGTTAGCTCTAGGTCTAGTAGGTATTCGAAGTCAAATATTTCATTTTTATCTGAAATTTAGAATCTAGTGTGTTGCAGCTTAATTATTAAAGAATGCTTAAGTGCCCGACTGTGTTTAATAATTTTGTTAAAGAAACTTATTGAGATAATTCTATGATTTCTCGATGTTTATTTAAATCCAAGTGAAAAAGCTTTGTATGCTTCTTGTATCACTTATTTTAGGGAATACTTAGTTGCTCCATGAGATCAGGAATTTCTAAATTGCTTTGTTAAGGAAGCATGTCATTTCTGATTTATCGTTACGACCTTAGAGCAAGTTTATTTACAATTCAATAATCCATAAAATGAATAATAGTAGTAAATGAGTGAAACAAGAGGGAGTGACACCAAAGAAGGGGTGCTTTTGATTCTAGAAGAGATGAATAAGAGAGACAAAAGAGAAGAAGTGAATTTGAACATTGACATTATTATTGAGTTATAAGTAATGCGTCAATGTCAACTCTTGCCAAATCTTTCAAAAGAGTAAATAAGCAGACTTTAAATAGATCAAGATGAATATATTTTATTAGTAATACTACCATTGAAATTAATTGTTTCTTAAATAAAATGCTACACATATTAAATATAATTATTATATTAGCTTATAAAAATGAAAAACAATTGATCTCGTGGCTTTAATATCTATAATTTATTTATAACATAAATAATAATTTGATAAGGCAAAATTTGGATAATTAAAAGTAATATATATCAATTAGATCATGAAGATAAACCAGATTAACCTACCTCAAAATAGACTAAAGTGCAGAAATTGCCCCATTTTAGACTTAACTTAACTTAATTGAAATAACTTCATTGAATAATAATTAATTGTGAAACTAATTTTAGTTAAATTATTTTTATTTTTAATCAACTTAATTAAATATTATACTGAAGAATTATATTTAGAATGAGCATTTTCCAGTGAAAACGCCAAGCCAAGAGCAAGCACGTTAATTCCAGTTAAAATTGTGTAGTTTATGATTGCAGCAGAATTGATCCATTACGAAGTTTTCAAACGATCAAGTTGGTTGTATATTTTATAAATTCTTACCTTTCTAATATAATATAAAAATAATATTAATAATAATGCTGATGATAAACACCTTTACAATAGAGAGGGCGAATCTCAAAAGGCAGGTCGTTAAATTTGATTCGAGTTATCAAAAGTAAATAAGCATAACGTAAATGAGATGTATGAGTCCATTGAATCATTTAAATAGGAGAATAAGAGCATAAAATAAGAATGATTAGGCTTAAAAGCACGATAAATGTTGAGTGATCTGGAAATAATAAAAGTAGTTAGTGCGATCAATCAATCAAATAAATAAGTTAGTAAGTTATATAGATATTCAAATGTTGAAGTTGGTTATTTAAACAGTTTTATCAAGTCCGAGATCATCAGATAAAACTATTTTATGGTTGGTCTAAGTTGTTATTGAATTTAAATCATTTTCTCAGAGTAATATCCCTATGATTATTATTATTACAAATACATAAATGCAAATTAATAAAAAATTACTAAATATATTATTTATTTATATTTAGCTTTATAGTGGAATAATGAGCACTAAATATAGCAATTTTCACTTACAAATCAGTAAGATTTACCGCAGACTATGACATTCAACAACTAAATGATTTACTGAGTAATATCCCAATTAAATAAAGCAAGGAGTCTATTGGTTAGTTTGATCTCATTGAGATCTTCATTAAAAGAACTAGACTGCGAGGATAGAATTAAGTGGAACTCAGTTCTGTTGAAGTCAAGGAGCCGGGGACAATCGGTGCTGGTGATGAGCAAGAAGGAAACTATCAGTTGTGGGATGTTTCACATAAGTAGAGCAGACTACCTAAAGAGAAACATATATACCATAATTAAATTATATTATATTTATTTATAAATTTTCTATATTTAAATTAAAACACCTAAGTTATGTGTTGAGAGGTCAGTGAGTTGAACTCAAAAGTCAGAGTTTAGATATCTATCAGAGATGCATCTAGTTACGTTGACTTGATCACAGCTGCATCTATCGAGAGTGACTCATTCCATCACTGCAGTTGACTATTCCTAAATGCGACAAACTTGCTCTTACAGCTTGTAACTCCTCTGCATCTGACTCAACTTCAACTAAGAAAAGGAAAATATTGATTTGCAAGAACAATCACAAGATATCTATATCAGCAAATATAGTTTAAATGAAAATCATAATGTTGATGATAAAATTTTAGGGAGTATAAGCATTAAACTGGCAACTGATATTCGTTATTTTTAGAGATCTAGATTGTTTAAAGTAGTTCAACAAGACAAAGTCTTTAAAGAAGGAACTTGAAATAATAAAATACATGAAAAACTATATTCTTTGTTATTGTAAAGTTACCTTAATTTGGTTTTATCATGAATTTATTTTAATTGTATTAAATGTTTATTGTTATTTTAATAAGGAAAATATATAAATAAATCTTATCTTTCTAGAACTGTAAGTAATTTTCCTTGTTGACCTATTCAAGTAGTCATTTGAAGTTTTATATATTTAAAGCGATGAATTACTTAAATTGATATTTAAGATGCCTATTTCCTTTGATCTCAAAAAGTAAGGTGAAATGGAGGGTTGCATAAATTGAAGTTTAATTAAGGGAGACGAAAGCATGGAAACATAGTGTTAAAAGCTATAATGTTACAGATAACAATGAAATTACTAATAAGTATTCAAAGATATAATGATTGACCATAAAAACGAAATTAAATACCAAACCATATATTTTTAATTCAATTTTATCAATATATAACAACTTATAGAGAGCTTTTATGGAATATCCGGTAAAGAGTTATCTGACTGAAAGAGCACTAAAAATGATGTAACCAATTTTGATAAAATCATGTAAAAATTAGTGAAAAAGAAAATCAATGCAAAAACAAAACCTATTAGCTAAATACATATAGGAGAGATAATCTATTTATACATTAGCGTAATTACTATATTAGGCAATTTAACAAGCGAATACTATCAGTGTAGCAGGATGCTTAAGAGTGGAGGCATTGAGAGTATTTTCAAAAGAGATGTCTTGTTATTCCTACTATTGGAAAGAGCTATCCTGCTTAGACTGCAAGCCCTCATGCAATTCATGGCCAAGCTTTCATTCCTTATTGTTTGTATGGCATATAAGCTTGAGGTCTTCGCTCTTGATCGCAGCTCTTCAACGCGCTACACATTTTACACTTAAAAATATCGAGGTCAGAATGTTGACACTTTTCTTCCGAATGTTGACAAATAGGTGGCTGTTCTAAAGGGGATTCTTAAAGATGAAACTAATAAGGACTCCGTTGCTCTCTCAGAGGGAAGGAATAGTACAGCCTCAGTATCAGTTTCGCGGCCTCTATCTGCTTTCGAGCCTACAGTAGTGATTTAATGGGCCTCTTCAGAAAATGGTAAAATCACTTCCATTTGGAATTCAGGCATTTATGGACTTTCGATTTTGCAGGCATAGTCACGGGAAGATCTTTGACTGGGGAGCGGCCAGGGGCACCACGTGATTCTCCATGTTTTTATCTACGGAGATGGGGTCTCCGACTTAGACAAGTGTCGTAGATCGCGAGATAAAAAAAGCATCTTTATTTTCGGGGACCACCCTTTACCATTGTACGAGCGCCCTGAGGCACATTTCCATTTCTCAGAGTGCGTGTATATTCCATTCAATTCAGTCAATCCTACGAATCTCCTTAGTCTGCTACTCTTTCCACTCTGTGCTGCGCGTTTTCCTCTGTCCTGCTCTATGATGCGCCTAGGCGGATTCTTCAACTATCTAATGAGGTTCAAAAGAGATGGAGTGCACTTACTAATAGGGATGCAGAGGAATCTTGAAGCAGTTTACCGTGTGCGCTGCACTCGTTGGCGTCTTGACCAATGGAGTTCCCACCTATTCTGGCACTTCAGATCTCCAAAATGACTTCTTCGCAGTAAATGGTGCAGGCCAGATACCAAGAGAGAAGGTGTAATCATTGAGTAGGTAGCAGCTAATACAAGCCTTCCTCTTACTAATACTCTTTCAGTTCCTTGCGTCTATATTAATAGTCTCAGAGCAAATGGAGTTGCTACATCTTGCTCTTCTTAATCACGATGCACCAAGGACTACTTGAAAAACGCTATCACCAACCCTCCAACCGCTCAAAGAGTCACGAGTATTGTCTGAATCGCTAGAGAAGGCCATAAGATAGTTGGACCATACAAGGCTACTGGAAATTTATGGCAGCCATGCGATGTAGATGCTTGCAAATGGTGATACAGTAAATGTCAAACATGTCAATGCCTTCACCCTCCTCTCCCTCTGCACCCATGCCTGCAAGGCTCCCTGCTGGTAGTACTGGCTTAACGGCATCTTCACGGGACGTCTCTGGTAGAGCCTGTGTATCTCTCATCAACCTGGTTTAGATCGCTGTCTAAGGGAGGTCGCCATTTAGAGCTGTTATGAATAATTTTAAAGTCTGATTAATAATATTAATTTGCTTAAATACTGACCCTAGGAATTTGGTAGCTTTCTGTTTTGTGATAGGAGCCCTTATATAAAACCCCAAGAGTATTTTTTTAAGGAATAGAGAGAATGAAAATTTAATAAATGAACTCTAATAAATTTAATAATAGCTGGCTCACTGCTTGATCATCTTGCAGATCTTGTCGAAGTACCTGGACTCCTCTCTGGTCATCTTCTTGCCTCCTGATACTTGTAGCCTGGCATTATTCAAGTCACTGATCTCCATCTCGTGCCACTTCCTGAACTCCATGATCTTGTCGTCCTTCAGGCAATCCTTGAAGTTGTTGACAATAGCAAATGGGATCCTGGGGTTCTCGCTGAACAGGACCTGCAGCTCCTCGAGAACCCTGCACCTGGCGGTCTCCTTGTAAGCGTCCATTGCCTTCTTGATCGAGGTGGCCTTGACGATGTGGGGCTGGTTGTTGAAATCTGAGGTTGGTAGTCTTGAAGTGGGCCTCCACCTGCTACTGCAGGAGTCTTTATTTGTAAGCAGGAGATACACTGAGGAACCAGTTCCAAGCCACCTCAACCTCTTAGTGATCCTCAGGGGCGGCCTCGACCTCGTCCATGATGATGTCGAAGGGAGGGATGTACTGCTTGGTCCTGATTTATTCATAGTAAGTGAAGATCTTGGCGAGCCTGGCGTGGGACTTAATCATGAGATCCTCATCCTTGGTAGTGGAGGACTCCTCCTTGTTCTCCTCCGCATTGAACTTGTTGAAGAGCTTTGTTATTCTTGCCTTCTCAGTGGAGGCTTTCAAGGCTGCTTGTGCGAATGCCTCCTTCTAATCATCATTTCTGAGCCCAGCAAGTTGGGTTGCCCTGGACGGTCTTTTCTTTGAGGGTCTGATGTTGCTGTTTGGCTTTCTGTACTAGGTGCTTCCTGGGCCCTGGCTTGAACGTCTGATAGACTTCTTTAGCGAATGCCTGTGACTCTTGCGGGGTTTCTCGGGGCGCGCTTTTTCTACACGAACTTGCCTTCCATTATGAGGGACCACTACATAATGAAAGCCTTCTAGAAATGCTTGGGTGGATCGTCCTGAATCATGCTAAGGAGTTCATGTAGCTCACATTGTGCAACCATTAGAGGACTTGGGGATTACTGAAGGTGATCTCGATAGGCCCTTTCTCAGCGGTATCTAGGATGTACCACTTCCCTACCACCTTCACTATTGCGCCAGCATGGCATTCCTATGCAATGGTGCCTGCTTCATCATCAGACTTCACGTCGATGATCATCTGGAAGAGGTATCTGTTCTCAGTCAGGTGCTGATGAATGAAATTGGGAAACTTGAATCTGATGTTTCTTCTGTACTTATCCAGCATCTCCTTTGACAAGGAGTGCACGATGCTGGGACTGTACAAATGTTGCGAGCCTAGTCATAAATGAGATGGTGCAAGTTATTGAATGAAATGCCATGCTCCACAAGATGCTCGGGTCTGCGAGTAATGACCATATGAGCGCGAGACTAATAGAGGCTGACAAACTTCTCTATGGTGTCAAACAGAGGGCCCCCTGCATACATATTGACGGCGTGAACGAGGCAGGCATACTAATTCTAATCTGTCCTTCCAGGGTGCCACAAAGGATTTGCGAATAGCTTTGAAGGATCCATCTGCTAAACGTCTTTGTAGAGAAAGGTTTTAGCGAACTCGCACAGGATTTCTCCATACCTGGCCTTCTTGAAATCCTCGATAGTTTCCACAAGGTAGTCTTTGTAGCTCTCCTCACCTTCGAGATCTTCGCCTTGCTCAGCGGCTCTCTGCTTCCATTTATCAAGGTTGACAGGTGGCACCGAATAATCGTCCAACTGATCTAGTAGGGCTTGTGTCTCACTGTCCTGCACCTGCATAGTCACCCCAAGTTCCTGCAATTCATCATCCCTGTCGGTCCTGCTCTCGTCCTCCCTGTCTGTAAGTTGCTTCTGATCATTTCGCTGATCAACTGATAAATGGGAGTTTTCATTTGCTTTGAGGAGATCGTCATTTAGATCATCGAGGTCTTCGCCATCCTCATTGAGTGAGGCAGACTCCTCATCATTGTCCCTGCCTGAGCGAGCGCCTGCATACAAGTTCCAGCATTGGAGATCATTGAGCTCTGGCTTGTGATCATCGATGAACTTCTCCACTCTGTCCCTGTCAATTGGGTACAGCAACTATGAGTACTCAATCCAGATGGCCTTCTTTCTGGGGTCATTCTCGAAGGTGCATTTGGCGGCAACCTTTCCCTTCAGCTGCTTGACGTCGATCAAGTCCAGGATCTTGTATGCTGGACCCTTCCCCATGCTTTGGGATCCCTGGTTATGTTGCGATGACTGGGTGCTTCCGTAATTTGTAGAATCCATTTTTCTATAATCGAATTTAAGTTTTAATATTTAAATCTTAATTAATTAAAATAGGGCAGCTGTTTAAAGAATAACTAAACCCTTAATTTAAACTATTAAACGATTAAATAATTTAATTACAAAATCTCCCAGACTTTTTTGCTTTCGAGTTTTTTAGAAAATGTTGAGCTAGAGGGGCCATCTTAAGGTCATTTGTAGCCCTTTCAAAACTAGGAGGAACTCGGGCACTCGGGGCACACAGCACACGCCCTGGCGGAGTTGCGCTCAATATACATTTTCTATAAAATTAAAAAATATATAAATATATCTAATGATTAATTGATGATCCCCATAGTAATTGGTAAAAATACTAACCCATTCAGACCTCCTTGAGGCTCAGGTGCTTCAGAGCATCAATTAAGGAGCAAGTGAAGGCGCCGGTGAGCCACCTCATGTCAAGATGGGAAACTTGAAACGCCAAGGCTTATGCGTAGCGTCGCAGTTGCTTCCTTTACAGTTAAGGGAGCTGATGCCTACTTGGTGGAGACGGGCAGCAGCAAGGGATTCAGATCTCTGCACTTGAGGAATCGAAATGCCTTCTCCACAGGAGCCATGTCGTATTGGTAGGGTCCCAGGAACATGATGGGGACGTTGAGCTACTATAAGATGCTCTTGGTGTAACTGTGCGATGATAGGAAGCATTATCCATTACCAGGATGGAGTGGGCCCTCCAGTCTTTGTCTTGCACATCCAAATGCTAAATGAGATCCACCATGAAGATCAAGAAGGTGTGGGAGATAGTGCAACCCACACTCACATTGAAGATGAAGCTACCCCGATTGGAGGCAGCCGCGGTTATACAGAGGCGACTGATGCGTTTCTGCGAAGACTGGACATTTTGGCTGCCCTTGGCGATCCAGGAATGGCTGCGATTATCAGTGTTCTGGATGATGGTCTCGTCGATGTTGTATATCGTGAAGCCCGAGCACGAGGCCTGAATGAAGTAAGCAGCGGCGATCTGGCGCTGGAGCCGCGACTTCAAGTTGTTGTGGTTGGGAGTGAGATGGGAGATCTTGTGGTAGCTCATGTGCAACTCGTGCTCAGGAACCTGCTGATGCGATAGGGGGAAATGCGCACTCCCAGCCGCTGCTGCAAGCTCTGCAAGATGCCTCTCGTGGTGATGACCCCTTTGCTCTCCTCAATGTGCGCAACGATTGAGTCAGCCTCCTCAGCTGTGAGCAGCGTATTCTTTCGACCCCGCTTAGCGGGCAACAGCTTACCATCGGAGTGAGCGGCATCCTGGAGTAGCCTCCTGACATGATAGCGACTGGTGCCTACGAGAGTGGCTATAGAGGGCAGGCTGAGGCCTTGGCTGGAATAGAACTCGGCCATCTCCCTTTTACGACCCCATTCCTTGTGAAGGTCAAGAGCCTTCAAATGGCGAAACAAACTCCTGCCATGAAGATGCTATTAAGGTGGGGTTACATGAGGAGAAGCTAATTACTCCTACCAGTTCTCTCTAGCGACGCTTTCCTAAAGGTCTTCTTGTTGAAATGTAGCCTCCCGGTCTACTAATTAACCAAAACTCTCACTCGAGACTGCTGTATCGGGGAATGCCCAGTCTCTCACGAGACAGGCGAGTCTACTGATTTCGTCGCCAGGGAGGAAGCTCGCCTCTTGCGCATTGGCCTTGAAGAATTGCGATACCTGGGCGCGGGGATCAAGCAATGGGTACTGAGTGGCATTGGGCGCTTACCCATAAGTAAGCAGGAAGGCATTCAGCTGCTCCACGAGTTGACTAGAGGAGTGCTCGGACATCAGGACCTCTTCATGAGTCGACAATGGCTGCTCGACTAGGGGGCTGCGCAAGACCTGAACATCCTTTGATGGCTTGGCCCCAGGAGGAGTGCTATTGGTAGCAATTGCAGGGTATTATTGCTCTGTCTCCTCTTCAGAGACGTTGGAGCACCCTTCATCGGCGAGGTCGCTACGCGAAGTCAACATGCACAAGCGCTGCTGTATGTATCGAGGGGCACCCAGATTTCTACCACCACGAGTTACAGATTTCTTCAAAGGCTATTACGAATTCATTTAGAGATTTCCTCGAATCTATTGAAGTTTAACTAAGTAGCTTTAGGAAGCAATCTTATACAGATCTAGTAGGTCTTCCTGAGCCACTACTCTAGAAATACCTTCCAGGCACCCCCGATGACTATAATTTTTAACTCTCCATGTCATAGTAATCCATGAACTTTCTTGAGCTCCAGTCCAAACTTTCCAGTAAGCGGGACCTGTATCTCTTCCTGACCCAGGATGGTAAGGCACACATGCCAAACATCAAGCAGACCAACTCGTACTTCCTTAGTGACGTGCTTAAAGGCAACAAGAACGTAAGCTATATATGCGAGAGCCTCGCTCAATCCTCATATAGTATATTCGAAGGGACCAGGTGAAGGTATCAGCAATCCCATAGCTGGAAGGCCTTACTGTGACTGACCTCCTTTCTTTAGCCCAGGAGCATTCACAATGCTTGGAATTCTTGCCACATCCCCGCGATTGGAAGAAGATTGACAGGCAGTGGCTGGGCGACATCCTCAGCACCGTTATCCCTGACCAGCTGTAGGCCAAGATCGACGAAGCCCTTAGGAGCAGAGCGGCTCGGGTGGCGGAGCAGCGATAGTTGAATGTCCAGCTAAGACCTGAATTCGCAGAGGCATTTGCTAATTGCCTCAATGTGTCTTGTAAGTACCAACATAGCTTTACTTAATCTCCTCATATAGAGAATCGTGGCAGTGCTGCTGGTCTCCTCAAGCCCCAATCAAACAGAAAGCGCACGCGTTCAGAGTTCGAGGAGACCAAGGATGAGGAGTCCCTATTAAAGGCTGACAAGAAGGAATACATGCTGCAAGTCAAGCGCCTTAAAATGGATTATGGCAACATGACTCAAGGTCACTTGCACAACCGCAGCTTCAACATGGGTGTGTAGAACTTGATGCAAAGCACCCAACATGACCACACCGCTCAGGGGAGCCAGAGCCTCAATAAGATGCAGTTCAACATCTGAGATCCTGCAGATTCTAGAGGGTTTCACGAGCTTTCAAGCTATTATACAAGCGTCAGGTAAAGAGCCCTAGATTTGCTTTGAAGCTAATGAGATATTGCTTCCTGTCATTGCTCCCACTGCTCAGCATCCTATACGAATATAACTATTTAATGAAAAAAACTTACCCAAGCATTTCTTTCACTCCCTTATAAGGCTATTGATGGGGCTCGTCTCATTCAATTGCGAGTCTAGCGAGTTGAGTCTAACAGCGAGACTTTAAAAAGAATAACTACGATTGGGTAGTACAAATAAGTGCAGAGCGGTTTTAGAGTGAATTAACTTAATTAAGGGTGTGATGGCAAGTGAGTGTGTGTGAGTTAGTTTTTTAAAGTAATTATTAGCTTAACAAGCGTATTAATGTGAAGAGTGCCACTGCTCAAGCGCAGCTGCGCTGTCTTTCACTGCTTCAGCTGCAGCAGTCACCACGATTAGTGGATACTGAGTTTCCTGATTGATCTCAGTTTTTGCTAGGGAGTCTTCCTGTTGAGCATCTGTCACTAGCATGCATTCCTCTCCTATAATCATCTCAAGTTCAGAGGTGTCCATCTCAGGGCTTCTCTTTGCAAGCAATGTCAAGGAGGTATCGTCAGCTCTTGGTGAGGTAGCAATTAGTTCATCCTCAATCAGCGACTTTGGTTCAGCGCCATTAGTTGCCTATTTGGGGTTAGCAGCCAATGTACTATTCTTAGCTGCTGCCTTGCCCTGCTAGTACTGCACCCTCAGCCCCGTGTCGTACACAATCTCCTTGCTATTCTTGTCCTCCAGCAGGAAAGCTCGCAAAGCCATGATTTGCCTGATGGTGCTCTTGCCAATGAACCCTACGTTCAGCGGGTTGGCCTGCTGCCTCTCGATGTCCAGGAAGCGCAGGATTTAGTCAGGGGGCGACTCTATCCAAGTGGAGGCTACCTTAAGACTGCTGGCCTTCACTTCATCGCCATTCAGGACGTAGGACGATTGATGTTCCATCTGTCTCAAAGCCACAAGCAGCTTCTCCATCCGAATGTTCACCTGCCAGTTCGTCATTGCCTGTCTCTTGCCCAGGGCATTGTGCGAGCCTTCCAGAACAGGTTCCTTACTCCTCACCTCCAGGCAGGTGTTGCTGGCAATCATCTCAATGCAGAGGATGCGAGCGAAGCTAAGCTCTTATAAGACGGTGATTGCGCTCTGAGTGAGTCGCTCAATGGACTTCAGTCTACTACTAATGATGTCCTGCAGGTTCTCTTGTTGCCTCAGCATGAAGCTGATTCCTCTTCCATTGCGTTTGGAGTTCCCAGTCTTGGCGTCCCGCTTCTTCATCATTCTCTCCTTCCTAGGTATCAGCTTCTTGGACTCTGAGTCAAGCAGGTCTTCGAAGTCCAGCTTCTCCCACTCATCAGGCAGGCGTTCTTACTGAATCAGGAAATGATTCACGTCATTCTTTTTGGACTTCAAGACTGATCGCCACTCCGCGATCACCTCTACAAACAGTTTGATGAGCACCTCCTTCCATAGGTCTTCCCCACCATCCCTTAACTTGTAGCCTTTGAGCGCCTTCACCACTGAGGTCATCCTAGTACGAAGGTTACTGGTAGCGATGAGATTGCCAGCAACATACTTCGAATATATCATGTTGCCCTTGGTGACCCTTATAGGCTGACTTGGATTCTGCTCATTCACAGGTTGTATGCCTCTGCTCTCTTGTACAGCATATTAGGGCTTAGAAGCAAGGCTTGTCTTTACGAAGTTACAGATAGGGTTCTCTTACTGTAGAGAGACTACAGCTTAACCCATTTTACAAACAATCTTCGTCTTCCATCTACATGCCTGTAGGAAGCTGGCTTTCCATAGGGGGCTCCTCTAAGGACCCCACGGTTTTGTAGAACTATTGGTAGTTAGTCATCCTCCCTTTCCACCAGCGACTGCTCTGGCTCTCCTGCATGCGATGGGTTCTTTAGTACTCCCTGCCCACGTGCACCATCCTGAGGGTGCGCTTGGAGAAGGTATTAGTCTGAAGAGTGTCTTTAAATAGCCTTGAGAACTGTTGGGACATTGCATCTTCACTTTAGTTAAAGAGCCTTTTCATTAGGGGTCGAAGTTTGTCAATGGCGGTTGAGATATAGCCGTTAACTTCTGGCGAGAGCAGGCAGTATCTCGAATGCTTGCGAAACCTCGTCTTCTGGAACAGTCGTGTTCTCAGGAATTTGTGCTGGCAGCAGCTGTACTCATCAGATGCCTCCTTAAGTCTAGACTCCCTCGACCTTTTGATAGCGTCTAGCGCAAGCATTATCAGGTTCACCTGCTCTCTTTGGGAGGCTTGCTCACTCAGCTCGGCCTCTCTGAGCAATTACATTGTTGTCTGGTAGTATTCAGAGAGGTGTCGTTAGTCCAGAGAGGCTCTTATAAACATCTCCTGGAGGTCTTTATCAGTTAGCCTTTTGCTTGGTTTTTTAAAGATCTGTTGGTCCCCAGGTTATTAGTTGAGTGGCCGTTAGGGATTAATTAGTTATTTCTTAGGTTGTTTTATTTTCTCTAGTAATTCGTTCAGTTATCGATGCAGTTCAGGAGACAGGCAGCCCCCTGATGAGGAGTTAGGCGAAGAATCGGCACATTCTCTACCTGCATCCGCTGAGGGCGTCCTCTCCACCTGACTATCAGATAGTCTCAATGTCTCGTCCATGGAGGTTTATGGGTTAGCTGTTAGGGTTTTTGGCTATAGTTAGTATAGGAGGCCCCACCTCCGACCTCGGTCTCGTCGTCTCTCGTAGGTACTGCCCCTCTCACTCCTATGGTCTCGTCCCTCGTTTCGTCATACAGCACCTCCCTCCCATCGTTGGCGTCCCTGGGGAAGGTGAGCTTGCGCACCGAGAGTCGTAGCTCTATAGCACTGTCCAGTGTCTCCTTGTAATGGGTGATAACATTTTGGCCAAAGATGGTGGTGGAAATGTCCTGGATCTCTCTGGGGGATCTCTGGTAGGTCGACATGCTGTCCAGCAGGCATCGGAGCCTGGTGTCGAAGATGGCCACATCTGGCAATGGTGATGGCTCTATTTGGGCCCGGAGGGTGGGCGGCAGCAGGTGGGGCTCGAGCTCCACCGATGGGGAGGACAGGAAGGGTATGATCCTTTGGGAGACTTGGTTATCTGGGCTCAGCATCTTTAAATGTGGCAGCGATATTGATAATAATAATTAAGGGTATATATGAGAATAAAATTTAATCAGACTTGCCTATTAAAAGTTGGTTGCTTTTTGATTTGTGATTAAGGCCCTATATATATATATATATATATATTGGTACTACTATAATTTTACATAAAGCAACCAACTATTCTATAATAATAAAAATACTAAATTAATTTAAATTCAAATTCAACTTAATTCAAAAAAATACTCTTGGGGTTTTATATATTTATATTAGTACTTAGCGTAATAATTGAAAAGCTACCAAATATTTATAATAATTTCTTAATAATTCAAATTTAAATTATACTTTTATCAACTTCCAATTCATATTCAAATCGGGGTTTTATCTACTCTTTCAAAATATAAAAATACAAATCGTTCATTTGTAAGAGTAAATTAAATAATTTGATAATTATATTAACATAGAAGTATGCCATCATTTTATGTTTTGAAAGTATTAAAATTTCTCCTCATATTATTCAATCATCAGCTTTGGGTCTAATTTATATGCACCCTTAAATGTAAACTAAAGCTCTTCTCATCCATCCTGCAAATACCATTGATTATTCCACAATTTCACTAAGTCTTATCGTTAGTTCACTCAAATTGACTTCTTATAAGTGAATATCTGTAAACTAATTGATTTTAAAACATAGTGATAAATTGGAGGAGAAAT